>JBBBDQ010001555.1:457500-665000 GCA_037127315.1 Ascarosepion bandense | reverse complement strand
ATAGTTCCCAGTGAGATGTACGATTTTCTTTAGTATGATAACTGAACCTTACTTTTTCCTTACAGCTTCTCATGTTGGTAAGGCACAGTCAGTCAGTTAAGTGCCATATATGATATACGCTTGGGCGATCATGTCTCTTTCGAGACATGACTGACTAGACAGAAATTTTCCAGGAATAGTTTGCCATTACTTTTTGTGGTAGAACGGTTGGCAACCAAAATTATAGAACCCAACCTGTTTTGCTATTTAACCCATAACTGGGGGAAGAAGTGACGGAAGAATACCTTTTCCAAGGATATTTGCGCGTAAGTGAATGAAATGATTTCAACTGGGATTCAAACTCGGTTCTTCGATTCCTCGCTCCGAGCTGATATCAACTACACCACAGCCTACATTCGCACATTTACCTTGATGGTAACAGGGATTAATGTTTCGATTCCTGTTGAAAAGCACACTTACTTTAATCTGACCTCAATCTCAAAGCCGGTAGAAATTGATTTCTTCTTCTGTGTGCTATGTCCTTTCGGGACGTAGGTAACCATAGCCATCCACGTCTCCCTATCCTTGGTAGCTCTTAGCCCACTTTCTCCTGTTACCCCACCAAACTCCGCTCTACCATCCACATGCTCAGGTCCGTCAAATATGTTACCCGATGCTTTCTCCTGTCTCTTTTTCCCTCTATCTGACCTGTGAGTATGAGCTTCTCCAAGACTTCCTTCCTCATTAAATATTCCAGGAAGTTCAGCTGTCTTTTCTTGATGCTCAGTATTAATTTCCTTTTCGTTTCCATCCTTTCCAAAACATCATTTTCGCTCACATGTTCGATCTATAATATCCGCCCCATTCTTCTGTAGAACCACATTTCAGTTGCTTCAAGTTTTTTCTTCATCTTTGATGATATTATCCAGCATTCCCTGCCATATTGAAGAACTGACATCACACAGAAATCCAGTACTCTCTTCTTTGTTTCTAGCAAAATGTTCCTGTTTTTTAATGCTCTGCTCAACTGCTGGAAAGCGTCCTTCGCCATACCAATTCGCTTTTGGATCCCAGTGTCTCACTTTTCGCCATCTAGCAATCTCTACTCAAAGAGTTGTACTCACAAATTTAGCATTTTTAGCAATAAATAATGTTTATACTTTTTGTTTGTATATAATTTACTGTTGAATTAGTTGAATATTCGTTAATGATATCATTCTTTCTGGTAGCATTTACTCTTTTATTTTCAGCAAGTTATTGCGAGCGTTCTTCTCTCAAAGTAGTGTTCATTGTTATCGTTGACTTAGTCCATGTGTCACCTCGCACCAAGCCTCGGTAGCAATTTATTTTTGCCTCTTCGCATTCTTATTGAATGAAAGCAATTTGCGAATGATCTCGAGAGGTTGAAACGCCTCATGCCGAGAGCTTTATCAATTACAAATTCGAGGAACATTTCTGTCTAGTCACGGGGGATATGACTCTTCTCTTTATCCTTTCGCTAGTCAAAATCGTATTTTACGATATATTTCACAACCAAAATCTTCACTACATAATCCTTGTCTGACTTCGAAAGCCAGTAAACAATCACCTTGTTCATGATGCGAAGGGTTGGTTTAAATTAGGCCACAGAAATCAGCTGATTGCAAAAGGATTGATTTAAAAAAGGATAGGATAACATATAGAAGCAAGGAAAGGCTCGAAATGAAGACATGGTTTATCTTTCGTCATTCGTACTGGGTTTGACGATAAACTACATCCGGCTGCAAGGACTCCGATCAAGAGATTGGAGATTTTGAGGCGCATGGAACTACCTCTTTGCGTTCCAAGGTTCACCCTGAATCGAGCTTGTAGCACCTATTAGAATCCCAGCTATGGGCAAATAATCATAAAATTGTGCTCAAACACTGCGTCAGTCAATCAGTTAAGCGCCATACGTAATACATGTATTGCACTTAACTGACATAACTGACTGGGCAGGGGATTTTTCCGCAATCTATTCTGCTATTTAACCCATAGTTGTAGGGAGAAGCGACGGATTAATACTTTTTCAATGTTATTTACGCGTAAGTGAATGCAACGAATTCTACTAGAATTCGAAATAGGCTCTCCGGTTTCCTGTTTCCTGCCGATATCCACTGCACCTCAACGCACATCCAAACACTATGAAAGTATAAAAATATATTTTTATAGTGAAAATACAAGCTATGTACTTTCACAGTAAAAAAATTACCAACAATAAATTTTTGAAAGAAAAAGAACATATATTGCCAGTAATATATTTTTGTAAAAAAAAAAAATACTAATGCTTCCAAAAAATTACATCCTGACATCAAATGACCCATAAGATGTTAATGTGTCGCTAAACAAACAAACAGACAAGCAATCATATTTGGTCGTGTAACAACGAGTTGGGCACGAGAAATAAATTTTAAATGTAAAAGTAGGTAGTGACAATTATGAGGAGATTGGAAAATAATCCTTGATATGAAGATGTTGTAACGTTCGCAAAACATCCACATAAAATTCTATTAAAAAAAGCAGAGCTTCTTTAAAAAAAGCTGTTTGGATGGCACTTGCTCCTTACAATTGCAATACGGAGGTAATGAAGATGGATATATCAATGCGGATAAAGCTAAGCAAATCATTAAGAAACGGGAACATTTCGTTAAAAACGGCTGAACTGTTATGTGATATCAGCCCTTCAAGATGACAGTGAATGTTTCTCACACCTGAAGCAGGGTCATCAGGCAGCAGAAATATGGGTCTGCAGGAAGATGCTGAAAATACCATATTTTTCTACGGTAGACTGTTTGCCAACCAAGTCTATAGAACACAATCTTATTTACGCGTAAGTGAATGCAACGAATTCTACTGAAATTCGAAATCGGCTCTCTGATTTCGCGTTCCGTGCCGATATCCACTCTACCGAAACGGACATCCAAACACTAGTATTAAGGACAATGGATATAAAAAGCACACATACTTAGAATTAGTAAGAGACGGTACTTAAATTCTAGTCTATTCTTGTTAAGTTTTAGGAACTGCGTGGTGCTACAGAAGGATGCTCATAATATAACGAACCAAACTAGTGACCGTGGACAAAGTTTCTGAGAGAAAAGAAAAAATCAGAAACCTTTACATAAGAACGGAAGGCGAGAGACAGCAAATATATCTAGGGTCCGTGATAAGGAAAGAAGTTATGTCGAATTTGGCAATCACAGGAAATATTAAAAGCAAAGAGAACAGAGGAACGTAACGCTTAAAACCTAGTAAGCTTGTGTAAATAGTTGGCAAATCAGGGAGAAAGAAAAAAGACAAACAAAAATTGTGGAGGACCATCAAAGGGGAAGTGGTCAAGGACACTTTCAGTTTATGCCACTGTTTTTATCATTTTTATCGTTAATTAACTACGTGATCTCAAAGTATGAAAAGTAATAAAATCACAAAGATCTGCTAGAGGTTTCTTATACAAGTGTGCTATTTTCGAAACCCACTTTAGCTTTCATCTATAGCGAATCTGACTTTGACCCCAAAGTCCGACATTTTAATCATTTCGAAAAAAATAGAAGAAACATTTACTTCTCTGCACGCAATGTTTACGATAACAGAGATTGAAATTTAGTTTTTATAGATCAAACTGTCCATTTGACACGAAAATCAAATAATAAAGATAGAAAGTACAACAATGTTTATATTTTGTTACATATTGACACGCTCAGGTTACTATCAGCCAAGAGTGGCTGAAGCACCCGCCAAAAAGAATTGTAGATTAGGATTTCCCGTGAGAATAATGTTTTACCCAAAGCTTGCCAAAATAGACGCCATGTGATTTACTTATTCCAGTATTTCACATATGCTAATGGGTCTCTTCAGTGTGGTGTAATGATCAGCAAGCATGTCTCATAAGTGTACGATCCTCACTGTGTTCTCACTTGAGGTCTTGTGCCGCGTCTAAGCTACACTTAGCAAATGCAATGGATAAAGGAGCACTTTCAACTTGTGTAATATGTAGCAAGTTGGTCTTACATGTCAACTAAAAACAGTTATTGAGTTCTATTACCATGAGGTTCTCTTTATTTGAGAGAGTGTGCACTCGCTAAAAGAAAAAGCAAACAACGCGTGATTTGGATTTCAGGCGAGAATAACGTTTTATCAGAATCTTTTCAATAAAGGCGCCACGATATTTACTTAGCCGTGTATGAAAAATGACTAAGTGGGTACTTCAACCTGGTGTAATGATCCCTAAGCAGGTCTCGCTGGACTATTTATGAATGAGTAGTGTGTTCGATTCTCTCTTGGTTCCTCGTAATTGCCTCGCATCTAAGTGACACTTAGTAAACTGCTCTGGCTAAAGCGGTACTTTGACGTTGAATAATTTATTGCAAGCTCATCTCGCATGTTAGTTACAGTTAGGTAGTGAGTTTAATCCTCACTGGCTAAAGGGTACCTTCAACCTCGGTTGTACATACTTGCAAGTGTGGGCACTAGTAAAAAAAGCGTAATTAGGATTTAAAGCAAACAATGCGATTTTAAGTAAACAACCCAAGATTAGACTTTAATGCGAGAATAACGTTTTAAAGGATGGTATTTACTGAGTCCAGTATGGCAAATGGTTAAAGGGGGCACTTCGACATAGTCATCAAGCAGATCTTGCTAGTTGTTATGACTGAGTAGTGAGTTCGATCCTCACTTGGAGCATTGTGCTGCATTTAATCTGAGCATAGTCATTTGCTATGGCTAAAGAGACACCTCGAATTGGTTAGCAATCCATTGCTTCTCTTATATTCTTTTTCTTGTTCTTCCACACTCAATAACCCCTTGTGTCATAGTGTCCTTACATGCGGTGATATGACTTAAAAAATAAGCAGTTTTCTCAATTTATAACTAAAATTCTGAGACTCTGCGGGTCCGTCACGCGCTCTAAAATTTCTTGACCGATCAAAACCAAATTTTGGAGAGCAAAAGTGCAAACAGATTTGGGAGTGCGAAATTTAGTGCCATAAATTTTTATTTATTTTTTGGAAAAGTTAAATTTTATCATACAACATAAAAATACTCCTAATTTAAAAAAAAACAATGGTTAAAATAAAAAATACTTATTTGATAAAAATCTAATACCGTTTTTGTATATCTTTTTTATAAGTTATATATATATATATATATATATATATATATATATATATATATACAATAATCCAGTTCTCTGTTGTCCCTGTATTTGCAAGGACTATAAACAAATCCTAAGACCAAACGCTTCAAAAAGACATAGATATTTCCGCATGGCCAGTTGTATGTTACATGCTTAAGAATTTATTCTTTGCTGTTAAATAGGAAAAAATAAATTTTCTTTAAAAATATGTTTTTATCATGAAGTCCAATAAAATTAAATTAAAGAAAATATTAAACCGCAAAGTAATAGTTTTTATCAAAGTGTTTTCCAAACAAATCAGCTTATCCAAATTTCATCAATTGGTTTATGAGATTGAACGAAATGTAGAGTTTCTAAAGATAGATAGATAGATAGATAGATAGATAGATAGATAGATAGATAGATAGATAGATAGATAGATAGATAGATAGATAGATAACATCAATAATACTAAATACTGGGAGGATTTCAACAAGCGTCAGTGCGTTTAAAAAATGTTAGCATTAGTAAATTTTAATAACTGTTATTGTTTTTCAAACTGAGTGTTGTCTGTGTACAAAGTCAACATTTCCATCAGGTTATCTATTAGTATACACATATGTTCTGATTAGTCCGTGGCAAGTCAAGTCCCTGATTATTGATAGTGACTCTCCTGTGGCTAACTCGGTGAACAAACTCACTCCGTCCAGGATCACCATCTGCTTGGATTGGATGGAAGCATCTTTGATTATTTCCACAAAGTGGGCGGAGTTTCGGATACATGACAGTGACTTTCCTATCAATGGGTCAATTATACCCAAAAGAAATCACTCGGTGGGTGGTAGACAGAGTCCTGACAGCTAATAATTAGCCTGAGCGGAATGCCATTTTTGTGAATTTTGGGGAGACGATATATGTGAGCTAGATTACTGTAATATTGAATAACATCCTGTATGTCTTAGTTTGGAAGTGGTCCTTGTTCCTGATTAGGATCAGCGACATTTTCCTTGTTTTCATTGTTTTCTTTACTATAGATACCGTTTCTAATAAGGTCTTCTGGTTTTCCTGTATGTGCGTCACGACAGTCGTATAGCCTTTGCCACCTGGCAGTATGTTGTGATTTCTCTGTAGGGTTTTGATTGACAGTCTCTTCAGTTTTGTAATGTTTGATTTGGGTGGCTTGGCTTTATCCAGTATCTGTCTCACTTTCCATCTTAGTTCATATGCCCGAACCTGAGGGAAAAAGGAAGGTCACCGCCCTTTGTGGGATGAGGTTAAAATAATAGAGAGCATCACTGGAAAATACTAAGACTTCAGAAATCAGTGCATATGCTAGGCCACAAAAATGTCTTAAACCGGCAAAGCATAGAAATGAATACAAAATAGGAACCAGTAATATGCAGTGATAAAGAAAAAGAATTGTAGTATGAGCTCTTGTAAAAAAATGGTTACGGGGATATTAAGCTTATAAAAATAAATAAACTTTTCCGTTACAACCAATGGTGTGTAGGGCAGCGTTTTTGCTGTTTCCGTAACAACTGTTTTTTTTTTATGGGGTAGGGTTGTTAGCCCTTTTCATGAAGGCCTAGGAAAAGTTTATTCTCATGCTCACATTTAGGAAGGTGTAGGAAAATTTAATTCTCTACGAAGATGAAGGAAATGTTTATTCTCATGTTTACATATACGAGGGTACAAGAAAAATATTTTCATGCTCATATATAAAATTAAAGAGTTCTGTTTAAAATTCCAATCACTTGAATAAGTCCAGAGCGTATAACAGCCGAAACGTCGCAACAAAATGGAGGACAACAGTCCGAATAATGTAAATAGAGTAAAAAAAATCTTTCTTTAAATCTCACTAAACAGTTTTCTCAAAATTCTGTTTAAATTGAGATGTTGGAGGCAGTTATGGCGAATATTCAGTCGCTTTTTTTATTTTTATTTTTTTGCTAATGACTATCTTTACCAAAGATGTTGTCTTTATTCATCAAGTGTTTAAACGTTGTTTCTATTTGAAGAACTTATTTACTTTGCTTCTAAATCCTCCCGATATACAGCTTCTCTTGTTAATCAAAGCTTTCTAGTGTTTGACTGGTTGCGCAAACACGAGAAATTCTGAGTACCGAATGAATCACTACTTAATTCTACTTAACTTACGCAAAACGATTGCATCTAGCTAGATAGCTGTTAAATTCAATGTATCTGTGAAAACCTGTTTATCTATCTACTTCAGTATATTCAACTCGTTATCAATAGATTCCTTCCGGTCTTTTGAGATCTATCAATCGATCTGTTGAAAATCAATCTATCTATCTATCTATCTATCTATCTATCTATCTATCTATCTATCTATCTATTCCGATCTTATCTGCTCATAGTTTTCTCTGTCGTTATCTATCTATCTATCTATCTATCTATCTATCTATCTATCTATCTATCTATTCCGATCTCATCTGCTCATAATTTTCTCTATCATTATCTATCTATCTATCTATCTATCTATCTATCTATCTATCTATCTATCTATCTATCTATCTATCTAAGTCTATTCATTTTAATATCAATATATTTCTATTTGCTTTTTTATAGATCTATCTATGTAAGTGTGTTAAAATCTATCTATAAATCCTGAAACCATGTTCGTCTTTATGATTGACAGCTGTGTATGTGTGGTTTTCTATTTTTTCACTGAACATTTCGCATTATAAATACATTTCCCAAGATTATAAGCTAAAATGTATTTTATTATTAGTTAATATCCACTTTTAATTTACGCTTTAAGAGTCCTATACTTGAATAACAATCATCACATATGATTAAAGAACGAAGGTATATTATTTACATTGTTCGGACTGTTGTCCTTGTCTTTATTGCCATGTTTACGACGTTTCGGCCATTCTATACTCTGACTTTCTTCAGATGACTGGAATTTCTAACTGAATCCTTTATTTCTATCACTATGGTATACTTATCTCGTTCCTTGAGACATGCCGCTTCCAGACATATTAGACATCTCCCTTTAATTAAACTTTTTAAGTTTTCGTTTAACACTACTGTAGCCATGTATTGCACTCACAACTCTCAGGGTCAAGTCACTGGATTTAACCAACGTTTTTATCCATTGCATTATGTGTTCTTAAGGATTAATAGATATAACAGTCATCAAAATAATGCAAATTATTACAATAGCTCATTTCAGAAATTTAAACAAATAACGATTGAACATGTCCCTTCTGCTCACTATGTGCAGTGTATTTGCAGTACATTGACGATCACGGCTATCCACAATGTCATCTCTTTTGCAGCCGTTAATACATTAACCATTGCTATATAGAAGGACAGATATTACGTTTAGTGTTCTTTTACTTATTTGTGAGATTGTCCATCAACCACTGCAATATAGAAGGACAGATATTACGTTTAGTGTTCTTTTACTTATTTGTGAGATTGTCCATCAACCACTGCAATATAGAAGGACAGATATTACGTTTAGTGTTCTTTTACTTATTTGTGAGATTGTCCATCAACCACTGCAATATAGAAGGACAGATATTACGTTTAGTGTTCTTTTACTTATTTGTGAGATTGTCCATCAATCACTGCTATATAGAAGGACAGATATTACGTTTAGTGTTCTTTTACTTATTTGTGAGATTGTCCATCAACCACTGCAATATAGAAGGACAGATATTACGTTTAGTGTTCTTTTACTTATTTGTGAGATTGTCCATCAACCACTGCAATATAGAAGGACAGATATTACGTTTAGTGTTCTTTTACTTATTTGTGAGATTGTCCATCAACCACTGCAATATAGAAGGACAGATATTACGTTTAGTGTTCTTTTACGTATTTGTGAGATTGTCCATCAATCACTGCTATATAGAAGGACAGATATTACGTTTAGTGTTCTTTTACTTATTTGTGAGATTGTCCATCAACCACTGCAATATAGAAGGACAGATATTACGTTTAGTGTTCTTTTACTTATTTGTGAGATTGTCCATCAACCACTGCAATATAGAAGGACAGATATTACGTTTAGTGTTCTTTTACTTATTTGTGAGATTGTCCATCAACCACTGCAATATAGAAGGACAGATATTACGTTTAGTGTTCTTTTACTTATTTGTGAGATTGTCCATCAATCACTGCTATATAGAAGGACAGATATTACGTTTAGTGTTCTTTTACTTATTTGTGAGATTGTCCATCAATCACTGCTATATAGAAGGACAGATATTACGTTTAGTGTTCTTTAATTTGTTTGTGAGATTGTCCATCAATCACTGCTATATAGAAGGACAGATATTACGTTTAGTGTTCTTTTACTTATTTGTGAGATTGTCCATCAATCACTGCTATATAGAAGGACAGATATTACGTTTAGTGTTCTTTTACTTATTTGTGAGATTGTCCATCAATCACTGCTATATAGAAGGACAGATATTACGTTTAGTGTTCTTTTACTTATTTGTGAGATTGTCCATCAATCACTGCTATATAGAAGGACAGATATTACGTTTAGTGTTCTTTAATTTGTTTGTGAGATTGTCCATCAATCACTGCTATATAGAAGGACAGATATTACGTTTAGTGTTCTTTTACTTATTTGTGAGATTGTCCATCAATCACTGCTATATAGAAGGACAGATATTACGTTTAGTGTTCTTTTACTTATTTGTGAGATTGTCCATCAACCACTGCAATATAGAAGGACAGATATTACGTTTAGTGTTCTTTTACTTATTTGTGAGATTGTCCATCAATCACTGCTATATAGAAGGACAGATATTACGTTTAGTGTTCTTTTCTTTGTTTGTGAGTTTGCCTGTCAACCACTGCTATATAGAAGGACAGATATTACGCTTAGTTTTCTTTCCTTTGTTTGTGAGATTGTCCATCAACCACTGCTATACAGAAGGATAGATATTACGTTTAGTGTTTTTTTCTTTGTTGTGAGATTGTCCATCAACAACTGCTATATAGAAGGACAGATATTACGTTTAGTGTCATTTTCTTTGTAATAAAAAGTTTCTTTTTCTTAATACTTTTATTTAGCTTTTGAAAGACATCTTTCTCTTTTCCAATGTGCCTTTAAATTTCAGTGTCACTCTTTCCATCCTTAGTTAAAGCACTTTCATGATATTTAATTTGTTGATATTTTATCTCTTTTGCAGCCGTTAATACATTTTGTGTTTTTACTATCGTTACTAAAACCTATTCTTACATTCATTGTTTGAAGCTCACTGAGTAAATTATGTGTTGATTCCTCTGTCACAAAAACATTAAAAAAAATTGTTTGGAAACAGACACAGGAAAAGAAATTATTACAAGTCCAAACAGGTTCACCAGACAAACCAAATTCTCACTGCTCATCTTTATCTCCGATACGCTGCTCACCGATGCGAACGAACAAATCAACCCCACTTAAATGAGCATACCATGTTTTATATACTCAACACGGCTACCACTCAGCCAATGAGCTCCCAGAACCAGTCAATAAAAATGGCTACAAGCGACACCAACACCCCTATGAGATCGAAGTGCTGTCCGAATCACCATGGCCGACCGAAGCTCTTCAATTCACCGTCTCCACACTCCCCTCAAAACATACACGCGATTCTGGCCCTTTTGAGTCGCCGAGGTAAGCCACTGCTACAGTTCAGCATTCAATATTTTCTTGTGTGTATTCAAAGTCATCTTTCCTTATTACGTGCCCTAGAAATTTCAACACTCTCTTTTCGATATTTGGTTACGTCGGCGTCGAGTAATATTTATCAGGTTTGTCTAGCTAAATCAACTACAACTGTAAAGTGAGTTCGCTTCTCACCGTGTGACCCATACACTCAGCCTTGTATCACACCAAAGCCACGCTTAGATAATCATTTATGGTGAGCAAGCTGGTCTTGTTAGAATCATTACAATTGAGTAGTGAGTCTGATCCTTATACTTTCAGCCTTGTGCCAGATTTCTTTTCAATATTAAGTAAACTGTTTGTTTCCTTTCACTTAAAAACTTAATAGTTGCTCACATGTTCCCTTCATGGCATTGTCATCTTCTGTAAAACCACATTTCTAATGCTTCAAGAATTTTTATCACCTGTCAGGAGATTTTCCATCAACCACTGCTATATATAGGGACAGATGTTACATTTAGTGTTCTTTTATTTGTTTGTGAGATTGTCCATTAACCACTGCTATATAGAAGGACAGATATTAAGTTTAGTTTCCTTTCCTTTGTTTGTGAGATTGTCCATCAACCACTGCTATATAGAAAGATAGATATTACGTTTAGTGTTCTTTAATTTGTTTGTGAGATTGTCCATTAACCACTGCTATATAGAAGGACAGATATTACGTTTAGTGTTCTTTAATTTGTTTGTGAGAGTGTCCATCAACCACTGCTATATAGAGTGTCATATATTACATTTAGTGTTCTTTTTTTTTGTTTGTGAGGTTGTCCGTCAACCACTGGTATATAGAAGGACAGATATTACGTTTAGTGTTCCTTTATTTGTTTGTGAGATTGCCTGTCAACCACTGCTATATAGAAAGACAGATATTACGTTTAGTGTTCTTTTATTTTTTTTATGAGATTGTCCATCAACCACTGCTATATAGAAGGACAGATATTACGTTTAGTGTTCTTTTCTTTGTGAAATTGTCCATCAACCACTGCTATATAGAAGGACAGATATTACGTTCAGTGTCATTTTCTTTGTAATAAAAAGTTTCTTTTTCTTAATACTTTGTTTAGCTTTTGAAAGACATCTTTCTCTTTTCCAATGTGCCTTTAAATTTCAGTGTCACTCTTTCCATCCTTAGTTAAAGTACTTTAATGATATTTAATTTGTTGATATCAGTATCCCTAATTTGTAATTTACGTGTTAGGCTTTTCTTCTTTGCTGACAACCATGCTAAATATTCATGTTTGCATTTTCAGATGATGATGCATTGTTGGGAAGGTAACATTTCTATAAATTTATATACTTTGAATTTCTTAGAGATTCTTGGATAGTGCAATGGTACTCAGCGCGCAAAGTGAATCCAGTGTGCTGGGTTCAATTTCAGCTCATGTCTGTTATATTCACTTCGCGTTAATGCGTTTAATAAAGCCCCGAATCTATCTTCCTCTGGCCATGGGTTAAGTAAGCAGAGTAAATTTAAGTACTTAGGAAGTGTTCTAACGGAAACAGAAAGTGTGACACTGAGATCCTAAGGCGAACTGGAATGGCCAAGGTCGCATTTCAGCAGCTGAGCAGAGTATTAAGAAACAGGAAAATTTCGCTAGAAAAAAAGAAGAGAATACTGGATTGCTACAATATGTCCTGTTTTTAATTATGGCAGTGGTTGCTGCACAGTATCATCAAAGATGAAGGAAAAACTTGAAGCAACTGAAATGTGGTTGTGCAGAAGGATGCTGCGAATATCATGATCGAGCATGTAAGCGAAACGAGGTGTTGGAAAGGATAGAAACGAAATGGAAATTAATACTGAGTATCAGGAAGAGACAGCTGAAGTTCTTGGGACATGTGATGAGGAACGAAGGCTTCGAGAATCTGATATTCACAGGTCAGATAAAGAGAAAGAGAGATAGGGAAAAGCAGCGGATAATATATTTGAAGGGCCAGAGCAGGTGGATGGCAGAGCTGAGTTTGGTTATGGTAACAGAAGAAAGCGTGCTAAGAGCTACCAAGGATAGGGAGACGTAGAAAGCCATGATTGCCTACGTCTTGAAGGGTCATGGCACATAGAAGAAGAAACTAGGCTCTATTTATGTGGATGGCATCGAAATTAGAATAATGAAAACATGCCTGAAGAGGGCTATGCTCCATTAGGTTTATCTTTGCCTTGAACTCGATCCTGCTGCTTTAAATGCAATATATGTGATGCTCTTATGGTCCTAATAGATTGTGGATAAAATTGCTTGTATTTTCTCGTTTTGTGATTTTATTATCTCAAAAGGGTAGATATGAGAACACATCCTTAACAACGCACAAGAGTACGAAGACCTAATGTAATGTTAATCGACATAAAACAATTTATATTAGTACTGACAAATGTGTGGCATTCATCGTATCCATCAAAAATAAGAATTAATTATATTTTCCAAAATAATTATAATTATAATTAATTCACGCATTAAAATCAATGAGAACAGATGCCAATTTTCTTTTCTATACACAAAATCCCGTGACCTACACACTATCAGACATGGACAGGTCTTTAACAATATTTAAACGAATATTTCGTCTCTTTTTTTCTTTTCAGGTCACAATAGTAACATTTGTCTTTTAGCATTCAACAAAAAGTTGAGGTAAGAATACCCCAGATATTCTTGTATTTTTCAAAGTTCTATGAGTACTCATTACACACATCTAGAAAAACAGTCCAAATCATATGAGAAAGACTGCATATATTTTTCTTATTCTTTAACTTATCATTCTGTCGGATTTTGATCCATATTTGATTTAATTTTCATTCCAAATAAACAATTTTTACTCCAATACCGTAAAACAGTCAGATAATAAAAGTGGTGGACTTCCCCACGCGTTTCTCTAAAAACCCTAACGGAAGGGTCTTTTTACTCGACCTTTGCTTTACCTCCATCCAAGACTCCTGCACTACCAGGCAACTCTGCCCCCTCGGAAACTCTGACCACGCCGTAGTCTCCGTAAACATATCAATCAGCACTAACTCTACCCAAGAAAACCAGACCAGCAGAATATCATACTGCTACCAAAGAGCCGACTGGGACTCGTTCAGGGACTTCCTCTGCGACGCCCCCTGGAACAACGTCTTCGATCTTCCTGTCGAAGACTGTGCCTCCGAAGTCTCCTCTTGGGTTAAGGCTGGCATCGATGCTTTTATCCCGGCCAGAAAATTCCAACTAAAACCAAATTCGTCTCCCTGGTTCTCACCCGCTTGCTCGGCCGCCATTGCCCACCGGAACCATTTCTTCCGGCTCTATCGAAGCTGCTCGTCGAACCAAAACAGGCACCTTTTCACCTCAGCACGGAACAAGTGTAAAAAAGTACTGAACGAAGCCAAGAGGGCGTTTGCTACCAGAATTAGGCAACGCATAGCATCCTCTAAGTTTGGCTCCAAAGATTACTGGCGTCTCTGCAAAAGCGTGCTCAGCAGGAACAAGACTTCAATACCCCCACTAATCAATGAATTTGAAGTTCTCACCTCCCCAGCCGACAAGGCTGAATGCTTTGCCCGTAGATTCTCAACCAATTCGACACTGGACTCGTTAGGAATACCTACACCAGACTTCCCACCCAGAACTAAGGCTCAACTAAATAACGTCCACATAACACCCTCGCTGGTCGCCAAGATAATTGCACAACTTGACCCACACAAAGCGAGCGGCGGTGACGGAATCCCAGTCATAGTACTGAAGAAATGTGCCCCAGAACTCTCCTCTGTCCTCTCTAAACTCTATAACCTCTGCCTATCTGCTTCCTGCTTTCCTGCCTGTTGGAAGTCCTCCTGCGTAGTTCCTATATTTAAGAATTCTGGCGAACCCTCAGACCCCGCCAATTACCGTCCTTTTAGTCTCCTTCCAATCTTTGGCAAAGTTTTCGAAGCCATTATCAACGCCGAGGTGATTCAGCATCTTATGGCCAACGGGCTTCTCTCTGACAAACAGTACGTGTTTCGCTTCACCAGGTCTACTGCTGATATGCTAACGACCATTACCGAGTACATATACCAGGCACTCGACACGAATGGTGAAGCCCGAACCGTTGCCTTGGATATCTCCAAAGCATTCGACAGGGTCTGGCATGCTGGCCTCTTGTGCAAACTGCGGAGCTATGGGATAACTGGACATCTGTTTGACATCATCCAGTCTTTCCTCTCTAACCGCACATTGAAGGTGGTATTAAATGGGCATGCCTCCCAAAACTACCAGACGAACGCGGGCGTCCCTCAAGGTTCCATCCTAGGTCCCACGCTCTTTCTGATCTACATTAATGATCTCCCCGACACCATTAGATCCCAAGTTGGCATGTATGCCGACGACACAACAATCTACTCTCGCATCGATCAGAAACCAGGTCTGGACGACAAAGTGAACCTCGCTGCCGTACTTGAAAGGGACCTCCGTAGTGGCCTGGGGTAGGAAATGGTTGGTAAATTCCAATGCCTCTAAAACAAAGCTGTTATCAACTAACCACCATAGACAATCGCATCTACCTCCCATTAGCATGGGACAGGCTAGCCTCCCAGAGAGTAAAATACTACGCCTCCTTGGCCTTACACTCTCGGCGGACCTCAAATGGAAAGACTATATTGAATCCATTGCCAAATCTGCTGCTATGAAAGTCGGCTCCCTGTGCAGGGCCCGGAAATGTTTCCCACCTGAATCTATTCTGCACATATACCATCTACCATCCGCCCGTGTATTGAATATTGCTGCCATATCTGGTCGGGCGCCCCTGCTGCTCTCCTTGGGCTTCTTGACAAAATATAAAGGAGGATCCGTAACGTGGTTGATACTGACTTGGCAGACCGGCTGCAACCGCTCTCTTACCGGCGTGATGTGGCTTCCCTGTGCCTCTTCTACAAGTACTTTCATGGCTTCTGCTCCGATGAGCTTAGATCACTGGTGCCGCCTAAGCACGAATTTACACGAGATACTAGCAACTAGGTCCCACCCTTTTACAGTTAAACAAATAAGATGTAACCGTAAATTCTACTCCAACAGCTTCTTTTCTCGCGCAGGGAGTTCCACAGGCGGGAAGCCTGTGGAACTCCCTTCCACAAGTCTGCTTTCCCAACAGTTACAATCTCCAGGTGTTTAAATGTAGGGTCAATAGACACCTCCTATCACACTAACTCCCAACTATTCTCACAACACTCTCATCTACCCAACCCTCATTCTCAGTATCCTTACCCGCTTATCACCCACCCTCTGACATTTCCTATATTTAATCAGCCTTTCTCCACTCTACGTAGCCCCCATCCGCAGTAGTGGCAGTGACATGCCTTTCTCGGGGTGAAACCTTTAAAAAAAAAAAAAATAATAATAATAATTTTGTTGTTTCTACTTGCTGTTTCTGATTTTTATGAGTATTTTTAGTATATATATATATATATATATATATATATATATATATAAACATTAGGGCGTATGTAATTATTTGTTTAGAGTTATAAATCCCTCATATATTTAAACTTTAACAAACAGCTGAAATTGGTTTAAATCTAATTTCTCTAAGGTTCCGCCATTTAATCTGAATCCCGTAATGTCTCGTGTAAATCTTTTTTCTAGTGATGTAAAACATTATCATTGATGACGCCGAACCAACAATGTAACTTATCCAGGCAAAATATTTTCCAAATATTCTGATATATTTACTATAAACAGATGTCGTTTAAGCGGTAGTTAAATTGACGCATACACCTACAGCCTGAGTTTAATATGCAAATCACATTAACTTCAATCACTTCTCTATCAAATCTAAACTAGTCCATTTCCACACTTGTTAAAATCTCTAAGTTATTAACTATTTTGATGGCTTTTACTTGAGATATCTGAAACTTACGAAAATGGACTGCCTGTAATTACTGGAGATATTAAACTGATATCAATTGTAACTTAATATATACTATTTTTCTTTTTCTTCAACACACAAACAGATATATATATAAGCGTTTTTGTGCAGTGGATATCGGCTCAGAACGAGAAATTGGAGAGCCGACTTAAAATTCTAATTAAGTTCATTGCATTCATTTATACACAAATACTCTTGGGAAAGGTATTACTTTCGTCCATCTCCAGGACAGATTAGATTATATAGCCTTAGTTGGCAAACAGTCTACCGTAGAAAGTAATCACCGCCAATCATTTTTTAGTGACATGATCGCCCAAATTGACTATGACAATGTGCTTGTCGTTTTTGGAATA
Source organism: Ascarosepion bandense (assembly GCA_037127315.1). Taxonomy (NCBI): domain Eukaryota; kingdom Metazoa; phylum Mollusca; class Cephalopoda; order Sepiida; family Sepiidae; genus Ascarosepion; species Ascarosepion bandense. Next base: position 647,974 of record JBBBDQ010001555.1, on the reverse strand, counting down.
TGAAATAACATACAATCGTTTTTGGAATATAACCATCTGCGTATTAGTGGCACTCCCACCTTGCTTAATAGTGTTAGTGAGAGAAAGATTAAACAAAAATTGAATAGAATTATGCATGCTAATGCTCCCTATCTTGTATCTAGCCTTACCAGTGAATTTATGGAGCTTTACAGAAGACAAGGTAAGCCAATGCTACCACCAATTCCCAATCTATATCTGAGTGAAAATCTATGGTAATCGTGAGGATGGCAAACAATGCAACAAAGCTGATTCTAGAAGTGGATTATACGCACCATTATGGAAACTAAGTCTGCAGGTGCCAAAAAATTCACTGAATCAGTGGCTAGTAGACTGCCAAATGTGATTGAGACGAAGCGCCAAGTATAGACAGGTATGTGTTTGTTGTTTTATTACAGGTGTTAGTTAATTGTAGATGATTTTATTAGCCAATTATTGCTCTACTATATGAGGAATTTCAATCAATGAACATGTGGCATGCCTATAAAGAGATACACTGATTCAATATATAACTGATATATAGAGGCTAGGAATTTCAATCAATGCACATGTGGCATGCCTATAAAGAGATACACAGATTCAATATTTTACTGATATATAGAGGCTAGGAATTTCAATCAATGCACATGTGGCATGCCTCTAAAGAGATACACAGATTCAATATATAACTGATATATAGAGGCTAGGAATTTCAATCAATGCACATGTGGCATGCCTATAAAGAGATACACAGATTCAATATATAACTGATATATAGAGGCTAGGAATTTCAATCAATGCACATGTGGCATGCCTATAAAGAGATACACAGATTCAATATATAACTGATATATAGAGGCTAGAAATTCCAATCAATGCACATGTGGCATGCCTATAAAGAGATACACAGATTCAATATATAACTGATATATAGAGGCTAGAAATTCCAATCAATGCACATGTGGCATGCCTATAAAGAGATACACAGATTCAATATATAACTGATATATAGAGGCTAGGAATTTCAATCAATGCACATGTGGCATGCCTCTAAAGAGATACACAGATTCAATATATAACTGGTATATAGAGGCTAGAAATTTCAATCAATGCACATGTGGCATGCCTATAAAGAGATACACAGATTCAATATATAACTGATATATAGAGGCTAGGAATTTCAACCAATGCACATGTGGCATGCCTCTAAAGAGATACACAGATTCAATATATAACTGATATATAGAGGCTAGGAATTTCAATCAATGCACATGTGTCATGCCTCTAAAGAGATACACAGATTCAATATATAACTGATATATAGAGGCTAGGAATTTCAATCAATGCACATGTGGCATGCCTTTAAAGAGATACACAGATTCAATATATAACTGATATATAGAGGCTAGGAATTTCAATCAATGCACATGTGGCATGCCTTTAAAGAGATACAGATTCAATATATAACTGATATATAGAGGCTAGAAATTTCAATCAATTCACATGTGGCATGCCTTTAAAGAGATACACAGATTCAATATATAACTGATATATAGAAACTAGGCCATTGGCTAAAAAGCAGCATGAAGAAGGTTAAATGATTGAATAAATCGAAATTGTCAATGAATATAATACTGGGGATTTCGAAGTTGATGAGGGAGGAAAACTAAACAGTTCAAAGTATTTCTGTGGCATAGACTTTGACTGGCACAAACCCCAGTCATGCAGTTTAAAATTGTAATGTGTATTCATGCACGACTTTTAACATTACATCCCACGAAAACGGGTATGCCACTAGTACGCAGGGAGTTCAGTCAGTTCGTTAGGTGCCATACGTGATACACGTTTGGGTGATCATGTCTCGAAAGAGAGAAGAAGTTTTTCCAGCAGTCGGTTGCCAATAATTACTGTGGTAGACTGGTTTCCGACCAAGGCTATAGAACTAAATACGTTCTGCTATTAACCCATATCTGGAAGGAGAAGAGCTGGATTAATACCTTTTCTCAAGGGTATTTGCACGTAAGTAAATGCAACAAATTTAACCGGTATTTGAATTCGGCTCTCCGATTTCTCGTATCAAGCTGACATCCACTACCCGACAACGCACATCAGCAAAAAGAATTCCCATGCCGGAATCGAACTAGGGCTGCCTGGGTGAAAGCCAGGAATCCTTGGCTTTTGCCATAACGCAGGAGGTTACGGATGGTGAAAGTAAGAAAACGAACAGGGTATTGAGAACGGGATTCCAGAATATAGAATATGGTGATTGACGTTGGATTTATTTTTTGAATATTCTTGTTATCAGACAAGCAACTAAAAGGAAAAGAGTTCTATAGGAAGGAATTGCGAGAAAAGAAACTGTTGGAGTAGAAGCAGCGGTTGCATTTAACTATTTTAAGGGTAAACAAGTGGGACTTAGATGTCAATTTAGTAGCACACTTAAATATATGTACCCGGGACACCGGGGTAAAAAGTTTCTAATTTTTTAAGCTTACTCGTGATTTTCTTTATTCAACTTAAGTTTTGCAGGAGAAAAAGTTATGTAATGCCATCATAAATTTATATGTATTGGGGATCACCACTTTTTGCACATAAGAATGGACTCGCCGTTGGGTACATATAATCCAGCTTACACAGAGAGCAGCAGTTGAACAGCCGCATTGCCGCTGTTACTACGATACTGTCCGCTCTCTGTTTTCGGGTAGAGGGCGCTCTCTGCTTCCGAGCAGCAATAACCCAGTCGTGGTTCCACCGAAGGGTAGAATCACGACTGGGCAAAAATAGACAGACATTTTTTGGCCGGGTCATATAGCCCGGAAATCCCAGTTATAACTGACCATGTGTCACATGTTGCCCTTACTGAGAGGGACAACTAAATATAGATGAACAGCCACATTGCCGCTGTTACTACGATACTGTCAGATCTCTGCCTTCGGGTAGAGGGCGCTCTCTGCTTCCGAGCAGTGAGCAATAACCCAGTTGTGGTTCCGCCAAAGGGTAGAATCACGACTGGGCAAAAATAGACAGACATTTTTTGGCCGGGCCACATAGCCAGGAAACCCCATTTATAATTGACCATGTGTCACATGTTGCCCTTACTAGGAGGGACAACTAAATATAGTTGTACTGCCGGTGTTTTTAGTAGGTACCTCTACTCATTTTTCTATACCTAAATTTAAATTTAAATTTTAAAAATAAATAAGTTATCTTCAAGCTTTAAAATTAGCTTTAATTGAAAGCCAAGGAATTAAATTTTTTAATTTTAGTAAGCAAAATACCCTGGTGTATTTTAAACCGAAATTATATTGATCAGAATAAAAAATTTTCTAAATTTGAAAAAAAATTTTGAAAATTTCAAATTTTCCGCCATTTTTCATAGATTGTAAACAGAAACCAATAATTGGTTTTAAAAAATCTTACAAAAATAAAATACACTTCGCTGACGCATTATTTTCTTCAAATTACCGTTTCAAAAAGCATTTCTCAATTACGGTAGCCTTGTTATTACAGCTGTCAACACCTTATCAGCACCTTAGCAGCAGCCGACAACTGATGATTTCCAGTATCCGGCCAAAAGTATGGAAGACGTATTTGGTATAAATCTTATTGATACAAATCGTTTTTTTAAAATTTGAACTATGTTAAAATTAAGAATTTAACAGTTTCCAGCAATTATCCAATATTTGACGGAAGTTTAGTTAGTTTAGCTCTCTAGGCTTACGTTTGAAGATGTTTTATGAAAAACTTTTTAAAAATTTACAATTTAATAACAGAATGAAAATGACGGCATATGTCATGGCATTTATTAATTTTTATTTTTAATATCTATTTTTCATATTTTAGGGACCTCCACAAATTGTAAATTTCAGAATTATTATATATATATATATATATATATATATATATATATATAATGTATGTATGTATTAGATATTAGAAAAGTAGGAATTAAAATGTAAAAAGTTGCTTTAAATGCTTAAGGAATGACTTGCGAAACATGCTGTTGAACTTTATAACCGTCTTGAAGAGATTGAATCAGAATCAAAGTGAGGTTTCTGTCATTTTCCATGTAAGGGAAATAATCCAAAACACTTGTTAACTTCTAAAATAAATAAGACCCCTATGGAAACTTGTTATGACACCTATGGAACTTCGTACTTAAATGAACATATTTATTTACACACAAAGTTTTTTTAAATAATTTTAAAAATATAAAGGGTGAAAATTTTTTATTATTTTTTTTATTTTTTGATAGGCAATATAATCATCAATTCTTAACTAAAAAAAAGGAAAACAGTTTTTTAAAAGATTTTAAAATATTTTTACAACTTTAAGAATTATTATAATAATAAAAAAATTAAAACAATTATTTTAAAATTTTATTTGTAATCGAAAACTGTTTTTCTTCAGACTATAATCTCCTTGATTATTATTATTTATTCCAAAAAATGAAAAACTTATCAAATTAAATTATATCAGAGTTTTATTGCAGTTTTTATTTTACTCTTCGGAGCAGATTTTCGAATAGTGCCGAATAATTTTAAAAAAATGTCAATGATTTATATTCCCCGATGAGTTCTGCGTTTAACTAATAAAAAGTAAATTTCAGAAAATTAAAATTTATTAAAATTTCATGAATTTACGTGGAGTAGGGGTAACAGACATAAAAGTTTTTTATGAATATTTAAAAAAATAATCATTTTAAAAATAATTTCATTCATTTTTGAATGAGTACTGAAAGTTTCATTAAAATTCGACAATTATTTGTTTTTTGCGAGAATTTCCAAATTAATTTGTTTGTCATCGAAAAAGTGAGTTACGTAAAAAATTACGGGATCGATTGTAAACTGCCGTAAGATTTTCTGCAACGCTAACTCAAATCAAAACAAAATTTTCAGCCGAAATTTTGAACATGTTAAAAGGGTTTAAAAAATTTTATAAAATAAATAAAAATTACTTTGATCTTTCCTCTTAATAATATTTGAAATATTTTGATGGAAAATGTTCGTTTTATTAAGTTTTGGACCTTTTTTAATTCATACTATGCTGGATTTTTTGTGATGTAATGGGGGTAACTAGTTTTAAGGTAGTTTTTTTTTTAATGTTCGGTTAAAGTGAGAAAGTTGATTTAGTCAGATTTTAATGAATGATCTAGTTTTTATTCTTTTTTATTTCCGGAAATTAAAGTGTTGGCACCCCGGATCAGGGTGGACCTGAGAACAATTAAGCAAGAGGTGGTTCCATGTTCTTCACAACCTCCCAATCAGAGGCCTTGCTGCCGAATGCAGTTTACCGTCATGCCCATGACTCACTCTTATTTGTATTTTAACAAAAATTTCAATATATAACACATCACTCAATAAATTCTGGACTTAACTAATAAAACAAAAGCTGTTAGACAAAGTTCAACTTTATTCATCAACATAGTCTCTTCTCAACGCTTCTCTAACAATTCGATGTCTTTTTTGTACAACTATTTGTCTTTTGCCTCAAAATACGCCCCAGTCTCCGATATCACTTCATTCGAGCCAAATCGCTTTCCCTGGAGCATACTTTTGAGGCCTGCAAACAGCCAGTCGTCACTAGGAGCCAGATCTGCAGAATAGGATAGATGCAGAAGCAATTCGAGGTGCAATTCATGTAGTTTTGCGATCGTTGCGATCGATTTATGACACGGTGTCTTGGTGAAAGATCATTTTTTCTTCTTAATTTGTGGCCGTTTTTTTGGTGATTTCTTCCTTCAAACGCACCAATAATGCTACATGATGAAAAGAGTGCTAGACTGCTACGTGATGTCAGTTCTTCAATACGGCAGTGAATGCTGGACAATATCATCGAAAATGAGGACAAAACTGGAAGCGGCCGAAATGTGGTTCTACAGAAGGATGCTACGGATATCGTGGACTGAGCATGCAAGCAACGAGGAGGTGTTGGAAAGAATGTCAACAAAAAGGAAATTGATGCTGAGCATCAGGAAGAGACAACTGAAGTTCCTGGGACATGCAATGAGGAAAGAGAGCCTGGAGAACCTGATACTGACTGGTCAGATAGGAAGGAGAGACAGAGGAAGGCAGCGGATAACATAGTTGCAGGGTTTGATCTGGTGGATGACGGAACGGGGGTTGCCAGGAGCAACAGGAGCAAACATACTAAGAGCCACAAGTGATAGGGAGACGTGGAGAACTGAAGGGACAGGGCACATAGAAGAAGAAGAATATTCGCTATTGATGGTTCTTCATTTCTCAAGATAATCGATGAACAAAAAATCTTGTGCGTCCCAAAATATGGAGGCCAACACCTTACCTGCTGATGCTTGCGTCTTTGGTCGCTCTGGACGGCTTTCACCTGTTGCTGTCAACTTAGCTGACTGCCGATTTGACTCCGCAGTGAAGTTGTGGATCCATGTTTCATCCATTGTCACATATTTACCTAAAAACTCCTCTCTGCGTTGAAACAGTTGCAAACAACGCTCTGAATCGTCGACGCGTTGTTATTTTTGGATCGACTGTGAGTAAATGCGGCTTCACTTTGAACATAGTTTCCTCATTGACAAATGTTTATGCAAAATGGTGAATATACTGCCTTCTGATATGTTCGACTCCTCTGCTATATCAGACAACTATAATTTACCATCGGCCAAAAGGAGTTTGTTGATTTTGTGTGTGTGTGTGTGTGTGTGTGTGTGTGTGTGCGTGTGTGTGTGTACTTTTCGGGATAACTGCCGATTATGGGTGAACTGAGCGTTCAGCAACTTTTGTACTTGTACGATCGCGTTTTAAATCAGCATACCATCTCTTAACAATTGTTTCCGAATAACACTTACAAGCTATTGCTTTGCTTGAACAGTGTATTTCCCATCATAAAGCAATGCTTTATCAATACACGTAATTCGGATTTTTCCATTGCTTTGAAAATTTGCAACAGCAGCTTCACTTAAATAACTAAATTGTAAACTAATAATCCGACTGGGCCCAAAGTCTGTCATGTACCATTTAAAAATTAGTACTTCATAAAAATCATATGGATTTTTTATTAGTGGGGCCATATATATGTCAGGCCAGGGACTTATTGAGTGTTGTATTATTCCAGATAATAAGACCAGACAAGACAACAGTACTCAGGCAGGGGTGATTTATAAATGTGCAAGGTTGATTCTGTTGAGAACAATTTTCTGGCAAAGTGAACCAAATTTTCCAGCAGCAGAGAAGGAGATTAATTCATTTAATCGCTCCACTTTATGCCAGTAGAAAACGGTGGAATATAAAGGAGCAATTAGTTTCTATTCTGGAGGTTAGCATCAGCCATGTCAATGAAAAGCTAAAATGGTGCTCTATTATGATTATAATGTAGAAGTTTCTTTTTAGAGTTAACAACTGATTCCAATGTTATTTTCGAGAGCAGACGCCAGTTCTATTTTGTAGACCTTATCAGACAATTCTTTCCTGATACTACACGATTTTCCAGACAACCGCTTTCACTGACACAACACACAGACTTAGGTTGGTTGGTAGAGAGGGAAAAGTACCGTACAACTGTCATCCCTTCTTCACGGGTGGTACGGATCAATGGATCCTTTACCCCAATACTTTCCTCGATCCGTGTTCACTAAGCAGAGCATGTATATATATATATATATGCACTTTTTCATTAGAAAGATTGAATACTGACTCTTAAGTTCGATATTCGATATGTTGTAGTTGTCAGAAATCGATATAATAACAATCATGTGCTGATCTGATTATCAGCGATCTTATTGTGCTAGTGAAGTTTGTCGACAACTTGAGAGAGAAATGGCGGGAAAACAAGTCCAGGAAAAAAACGTTGCTCTATTGCGTCTTCTTCCTCGTTTTTTTCTTCTATTTCTTCTTTTGGAATTATTATTATTTCTCTACTTTTCTTTTTTTTTTTCATTTAAAACCAATTTTCCCTTCCTATGTCTCTTGAATTCATTCTAATACTATTTTTGCGTTCTCTTGTCTTCTTTCTTCTCTACTTCAATATCAATAAGTTACCCTTATTATTCTTTCTTTCTTTCTTTCTTTCTCTCTCTTTCATTTCATTCTGTCTTTTCAATTTTACTATTCACCTTCTTTATCATTGTCTCTCTCAACCTGTTTTCATAACGCTTACAATACCCTTTCTTTTTTCCTTCATTCTTTATTTATTTCATTCATTCATTCTTTCTTTTTCTTCTTTTTTCATTCCACTTCGATATTCTCTCTTTATCCTTTTCATTTCATACTTTTAATTTTTCATTCATCTTTAACATTTTTCTTTCTCTTCTTTCTTAATCTTTTTTTATCCTTTCTCTTTCATGTTGCCCAATATCATTTCATCAATCTTGCATCTTATCATTTTATTTTAATTCCTACTCTGGGGAGAAACAGATGTCTGGCCGAGTAATTGATTTCTTGACTAGTTTCCAGACAAGTAAAATTTCCACAATAAACCTAGATAGATAGATAGATAGATAGATAGATAGATAGATAGATAGATAGATAGATAGATATAGATATGAACAATCTGAGATAGATAGATAGATAGATAGATAGATAGATAGATAGATAGATATGAACAATCTCAGATAGATAGATAGATAGATAGATAGATAGATAGATAGATAGATATGAACAATCTGAGATAGATAGATAGATAGATAGATAGATAGATAGATAGATATGAATAATCTGAAGAATCGAGATAGATAGATAGATAGATAGATAGATAGATAGATAGATAGGTATGAACAATCTGAGATAGATAGATAGATAGATAGATAGATAGATAGATATGAACAATCTTAGATAGATAGATAGATAGATAGATAGATAGATAGATAGATAGAAACGTGTTACTTGCATTAATGCCCTAATCGCTGTCTGTTAAAAGAGTGATATTCTGTACAAAATAACAAAATTTTCTGTACAAAATAACAAATTATAGTCTTTGCTTTTAAATTAGAATTAATATTTTAATACTTATATCGAAGCCAACTTTACTATATACGAATAAATTTGTGCAATACACCCATATATATATATATATATATATATATATATATATATATACGCAGTAATTTTTCTTTTAAGCATCTTTCATTATATACGGCAGACAAGGATAATTTAATCAATCTGTTATCGAGTTTCGACCTGCATTTTAACATTTTTCCTTTTTGAAACGAGTTAAAGAATATGAAAATTGTTAATATTGTGCGACATGTGTCTCTCTTCCACACGAATCTTCACACTGTAAAAACTACTACACACGGAGAGTAGATTTACCTAATACAACGCCCTTGATAAAGCACTGGCCGAAATCGCTGACTACAATAAAACTATGGAAAACTTTTATATTCTTTATAAAATAAATGATAAAATAAAAGGTAAAATGAAAGTTAAAATTAAAGCTAAAAATTAGAGCTTTAAAATTTATTTTAAAACTTAGGTATCGAAAATTAGGGAAGATTCCTAATATTAAACCCCACAAAACGATGAATCTACCCCGTAAACGTATATTTTTAATGGGAATTTTGTTTAATGGCATATCAACCTCTGTGGGTTATTTAATGCCAAAAAGATAGTGTTTGAAGGTAGTTTTTAATGTTTGGTTATAGTGAGATGATTGATTTAGTCAGATTTTAATATTTTTTTTTGTTTTTATTCTTATTTTAGAAAACTGAAAATGCCTTCTAATTTTGTACTTAAAAATATTTTGCTAAGAGTAATTTTCTTCCTTCAAAAATGTGTTATGGTAATAACTTTTTCTTAAAAATGTATATATACATATTTCTATAAAAGTGTATTTTTATACTTTCATAGTGTTTTGACCTTAGTTTGGAGGTGGTTGACTATATGTTCACAGCTGTGACCCTAACAGATGATACCACTCCGGGTCAAGGTGGACCTGAGAATAAAAGCAATTAAGAGGGGGTTCCATGCTCTTGACAACCTCCCAATCAGAAGCCTTGCTGTCGGATGCAGTTTATCTTCATGCCCAGGACCCCGTAAACGTATACTTGCCAAATTTGTCTGGTAGACCATTCGCTAGTTAACGACGATTGTCACTGATTAGTGCGTAAGGGATACCAGGTCGAAAAAAAGAAATTAGAGAGCCGAGTACGAATTCTAGTCGGGTTTGTTGCATTCACTTGGGAAAGGTGTGAAGCTATCTCCTCCTTTTATCTATGGGTTAAATAGTAGAATTTGCATAAGGAAAAATCATTGTTATTATAAAAAAATAGTTGATACGCAAAAAATTAAAACATATCTCAGCTTTAAATAACCCACAAAGGGTTCATAAGACGGAAAAAACACATCAGTCAATCAATCTCACTCTGCTAGCTCCTGAAACTTGATGCCACATCAAGCTTAGATGAAGTAATTACGTTTTTGCTGTCGTTTCCAGATACTGGTGTTTCAGTCAAGTTAAAAACCGATCTTCTGGGCAGATGGAACTTTTCGACTTGTAAGACTGGCGGAAGACAATCCTCTTATCACCAATTATCTTCATGTAGTCTTTTGGATTTAATAAGTAATCCTGGTTTAGTGATAACCGGGGATTAGTGATGTAGGTTCCGTGATATGTTAAAATGAAATTAGCATACGTCTATATATGTAAAAATGTTCCGAGAGAAATAAATGATTTCTGATTGACTGAATTACGAAAGAGTGGGTAGGGGTGGATAAAAATATACAAAAGAATATGGAGAATTAGATAATTAGCTTCGGTTATCTGGCTCGTCTGAGCCGAATGAATGATTTTTGGAAAAGTCACAGCACCGTCTCCAGAAATTAGATTCCATTCAGTTTTGAGGTTTTAAGCAATCATTACGGTTGACCCTGGTTTATAGATAATTTTAATGTATACTCTCTCCACACACCACCAAAAATACTCTTTCTTGGAAGTTGATTATTCAAGAAATACAATAATATTTCGCAAGCGAATGAGGATTTTACAAGTACTCATATAAAATAGTAAAAAGAGTAAGTAGATCGTGCAGGGTAATTTAGTTCAAGGAGGAAATTCGAATTTGATGTAAGGAAATATATTAAAAAGTATGACTGTAATGATCATGATCATCATCATAACCTACTGCGTAGCTAAACGTCTGACTAATCCCTTCCACCTATCAAGTAGGTACGGAAATTTAAATCCCTGGAAAGTGTTTTAACAGAGGATGGAAAGTGCGATACGGAGATCCGAAGGCGTATTGGCATGGCCAAGGATGCATTCTAGAAGCTGAGTAGAGTATTAAGAAACGGGAAAATTTCGCTAGAAACAGAGTACTGGATTGTTATGTGATGATGGACAATCTCATCAAAATGAAGGAATGACATAAAGCAACCGAAATGTGGTTCTACAGAAGGATGCTGAGGATACTATGGATGGAACACGCGAGCAATGACGAGATTTTGGACAGGATGGACACAAAAAAGAACTGATACTTAGCATAAGACTCCTGAAGTTTTTGAGATATGTAATGGAAAAGGAGGGCTTGGAGAACCTGATGCTCTCAGGACGAATACAGGGGAAGAGAGACAAGGGAAAGCAACGCATAACATACCTGATGGACTTGAGCAGGTGGATAGTGGAGTGAGGATTGAGTGGAATAACAATGATGGGTATTAAGAGAAGCAAGAGATAGGGACATGTGGTGAGCCATTGATCGGCTACATCCTGAAGGGACACGGCAAATAGAAGAAGTCATTTATGCGACGAAGTTAAAATTTCATGATGCCCATCCTTTTCCAGGTCAGACCGCGTTCGATGTCCTCCGAGTTGAAAACTTCTTCACCCTGTTGAGCATTATTATTGAAATACCGGTCCTCGTACGAACTGCGGATTAGCGGGAAAATTAAAAAAAAGGTGAACGTGTCGCTTGATTTGATCGACGTTGAGCCTGGTCATTACATTGATGGAGAACTGCTTGGATATGCTGTTGGTGTAATGAACAAGGGTTCAGATTTAAAATGGGAGAACCGATTTCAAGTCAAGTTCTTTATATTCATCTACGTGCAAATACTTTTGGTAAAAGTATTAATCCACTTCGCCACCTCTGTATGGGATAATTACAGGGTGTTGCAGCAAAATCCGATACTTTTCCAAAAGAAAACGAAATAGGCAATAAAAACAAAAGTTGTATATGCAGATACCTGACAGTTTGAAAACTAACTAATGTTTCTCTCTCTCTATCCTTTTCCAAGATGGAATATGAGCGATGATCAGCGGTAGTAGCTTTTTTTCGCGCCGGGAAGAAACCTGCAGAAGTGATGGCCTGGTTTGGGTTCAAGAGTCATGGGTTCAAGTTCAATGGTCATGGACATTTGGAGGAAGTGGAAGTCGTGTTAGGACCTACGAGTTCGTCGCCGCCGTCAAGGAGACAGTCGACAATGATAGAAGCCAGAGCTACGCCAAGATCGCCGCTGACATGTACTGTCACAAGTTGATGATCTGCCGAACGATCACAAAGGACATTGGTTACTCCTCCTACCGCAAGTCTCATCGCATGCTCATCACGAATACCTTCAATGAGACGTCGAGGCGGCGGCTTTGCTGGACGAACTCAAGCACTGATCCGCCAGGATACTGAGGTTCTTCTCTGATGAAAAATATTTCATCCAGAACCAGACGAGTAACAGGCAAAACGACAGGTAGATCTGCGGAGACATCGAGGGTGTTTCCGTCGTGAATCATACGAAGTTTCCTTTCTCCATCATGGTCCTTGGCCTCATCCCTAGCGAGGGGATGTCATGCCTCCGTTCTTTTTTCAAAAGGGCCTGGGAGTCACCGCTAAGATCTTCAAGGAGGTGCTGAGGAGCGTGGTGAAGGCTCTGGATGAACGAAATCGCCACTAGACGTCCCTGCGTCTTTTAGCGGGACACCACTTCTGCACACAAGACCAAGACGGCCCAGGCTGGGCTGCTAAACAACGGTCGCCGGATTTGTGGCCGCCCTCCTTATCCGACTGCGGCCTTCTTGATTATTTCTTCTGGGGCGTGATCGCGGTCAAGACTAACAAGCAAGCTCACAACACGGTCGACTCTCTGAAAGATGCCATAGTGGAGGCGTTCACCGCTATTGACAAGGACATGGTCGCATAAGTGCGTGACTCGTTTCGCGTCCGTCTTGAGATGGTCGTCGGCGGTTACATTGAAAAATAATGTATTATGAACTCTAACTTATAAATAAACTGTTCGGTCTCTGCAGATACAACTTTTGTTTCTATTGCCTATTCCGTTTTCTTTTTAGCAAGTGTCGGATTTTGCTGCAACACCCTGTAGTAAAAATTGTATCATTAAAAAATAATTACATTCAAGAACATTGTTTCAAAGTAAAATATATTTTTGGCTTCGTGCTTAAGCAGCCATCAATGGCTTCTTGAACATTTTCGTCTATTTCACTCACAAAGTTTTCGTCAACATGTGGTATTTTTTAAATGTTTTCTAACAGTTTCCCAGGTTATTATCATTTCCTGGGGTCAATATCATCATGAAATATCATCTTTCACAAATCGACGTCATGAGATTCTAACTCGGTTCTCGTATTTTCTCCTCAGGTCTATATCAAGAAATAACATCTTTCACAAATCGATCGTCTCTAGATTCGAATCCCGGTATAAGATTCAAACGCTACCGTTCTAGGATGATACGATAAATATAGGACTTGAATTAGCTTAATATTTCCGATTAGATTGTATTATGAAAAAAAAAGTATAGACCAAAATTTTGAATATGAACTGGCGCTCAAAACTTTGGCGTCACTTTGGTAACTAATTATTTTTGTTAATTTTACGTCTTCCCGCCAAAAACGAAAAATCGAAAGTTATTAGTAGTATCATTATATTGCTATATTTTGATCTTTGAATGTCAGAAAACGTATCATTGCATTATTTTAAGTATTAGTCAGTCAGTTAAGTGTCATACGTAATACACGTTTGGGCGATTATGTCTCCTTCGATCCATAACAGACCAGGCGGAAGATTTTCCTGTAGTAGATGGCCATTTTGTTATGCAGTAGACTGGTTGCCAACTAAGGTTATAGAACCCAATCTGTATTGATATTTAACCTGTAGATGAAGTGAGAAGAAACGAATTGATAACTTTCCCAAGGTATTTGCACGGAAGTGAATGCAACGAATTCAAATGGAATTCGAACTCGGCTCTCCGATTTCTCGTTCCGAGTCGATATCCACTGCGTCACAGCGCACATCCAGATATCTAGTACTGCGCTTAAATTTATAAGATCTATGAACAAAGAAGGAAAGCTCATCTGAACAATAACCATGAAAATATTTATAGAAAGCTTCGTTACTGGGATGGAAAGTGACTAAAACTCAGATGCTATGCTGATTTCTAAATCCGAGCCGATATTCATCTTAAGTGTAGTGATGTTGAAAAATGGCAATGAATGTATAGAGAGGAACAGCAGTGACAATTTTACAACCAACTCATTTTTGAGTCAAAAAGAAATTTCATTTTGCAAAAAGTGAACTCTATCAATACAGAAATTCAACCAGTTAAGTGACATGATACACTAATCTTGGGCGATGTTGTTTCGAAAGATACATGACAGACTGGGTAGAATATTTTCTCGCAGTAGATTGCTATTATATTCTGTGGTAGACTTGTTGCCATCCAAGGCTACAGAACCCAATCTGTTCTGTTATTTAACCCAAAGCACGAGGGAAGATACGGTTTTATATCTTTCTCAAGGGTATTTGCAAGTAAGTGAATGCAGCGAATCCAACTGGAATTCGAACTCGGCTCTCCGATTTCTCGTTCCGCGCCGATATCAACTGCACCACAACGCACATTTCAATGTAGCATTGATTAAAACAAGGTCCAGATTCTCTCATGTTATTCTTGGCTTTCGTTTTAGCAATTGTTTCTTCAGTTTCCACCATAATGGTTTCGATTATATTGAGATCAGGAGATTGCGCTCATAAGTTTCCCCACAATCGAACAGCTTCATCTACAAGAGACCTTTATCTTATACTTGACGGGTCACAAGAAGCAACCTTACACCGGGAAAAATCCCCGTCATAGCAGTCTGACAGAAGAATAGTCCTTAGTCAACAATTTTTTAATTCTCACTGTTTCATCAACTTCTACCAATTCTTTTTACTTCAGCTTCTGATGAATCCCGATGTCATTAAGTGACCACCTCCAAATTATAACATTTTTGTGGTGTATCTTGAATCAAGTCTTTCTCCAACTTGTCATCTTACATAATCTTTTGCTTTTGAATGTAAATATAGTTTGCATTCATCACTAATGATTACTTTTTCTACTTTACAAAATCTCTTATTAGATGATCTTTTGACCACCGCCATCTTTTATTTAGTTGTTTTCTTGATAATTATGTGCTTTGGGCAGGTGTTAAATAAAATATTATGACGATTATGGAAGATTTGTCTCCTGTTTTAATTTATAATATAAAACGATAATTTATGAGGATTTTGAATAAGTTCTCGCTGATTTGTCATAAAAAGTAATTTTTTAGTTACAAAAGAAACATGTCAGTGAATGTATTGTCCATCACTAGCCACTACATTTTCCTAGCGTTCTGGGAGCATTTGAATCCCTCGTCGAAAAAATGGCACATCTTATGAGACTAGCTCCAAGTCGACCTATTTCTTAGCATTTTCATAAGAATAAAAGCCAGGTCATGTGCCATCAACTAGAACAAGGGATGATAGGACAGGGAAATGTCTGGAGAATACGGCATGCGAGGAAAAGCCTCCCATTTAAGCGTTTTCAAGTAGGCTTTCACCTATTCTACAACATGTGGCCTAGCGTTATCATGTTGCAAAATCACTTCGTCGTGTTTCTGCTTGTATAGCGGCTGTTCTTTCTTCAATGCTCAGTGATCTTTCGTGGTGGTTTTGGCCGATTTGGGCTTCTTGTAATGTACTACATTCAACTGATCACACCAAATGCAGAGCAAAAAACTTAGAATCATGGATATTCGGCTTTGCCGCCGATGTTGATGCCTGGCCGAACTTACCCCACTATATTTTACGTTTAGTGTCATCGTAATGTATTCATCGTCGGTCGGTCCCGATACAAAGCCAAGGCATTTTCTTTTCTGCCCGTTCGACGTACCTAGGCTTCAACTCGTACTGCACCCAATTTCTTTGCTTTTGAATCAGTCTTACTGCTTTCAAACCTTTCCAAACTGCTATGTGATCAAGTCCTAACGATTCTTTAAGTTCATTGCACCTAACATGAATCTTGTTGAAGTAATGCCTCAAATTCTTCGCCTTCAAACTTTTTCGATGCGCCAGAGCGTTCTTTATTTTCAACCTCAAGATCATTATTTTTCAAGCTTCTAAACCAACCTCTGTATGTTGTTTCTGACAGAACAATGTCACTGCACATCTCAACAAGTATTTTGTATGCTTCATCTGCAGATTTCTTTTGAATAAATTAGTGTAGTAACATTCTCCGCGAATTCAATTTGTCATGAAATTCAACGTGTTTAACGCTATGAAAAACAAAGTTGGTTACACTTCGGTGGAATGACGTGATGGGTTCGATTGGTCTGAGCAGCTCATAACAAACTACACACAGATGATCCCACCAAATGCAGAGCAGAAGATTAGAATCAAGGATATTTGGCTTGGATGCCGATGTTGATGTATGGCCGGGCATAAAGAATGATCTTCTACGCTTAGGGTTATCGTAGTGTACACACTTTTCATCGCCGGTTACAAAACGATTAAAAAAACCTTAACTTTTCTGCCTTTAATACAGATGTTCACACGTGGCAAGATGTCATTCAACGTCTCTCAGCTTTAACTCGTATGCCACTAAATGTCCTTTCTTTTGAATCATTCCTAATGTTTTCAAACCTTTCCAAACTGTTATGTGATCAAGTCCTAAAGGTTCTTTAAGTTCAGCTTGCGCCTAACATGAGTCTTGATGAAGTAATGCCGCCAATTCTTCATCTTCAAACTTTTTCGCTGCGCCAGAGCGTTTTTTATCTTCAACATCAAAGTCATTATTTTTTAAGCGTCTAAACCAATCTCTGCATGTTGTTTCCGACAGGGCATGGTAAGTGTCAACAAGAATTCTGCGTGCTTCAGTTGTAGATTTCTTATATGTTTAACGGTATAAAAAACAAACTTGCTTACACTTTGTTGAAATGACATACACTGAATTTCAAGCTTGCTTATAGTACTTCTGTATAGACTCGTTACCTTCTGAAATTACAAACACGCAGTTCTTGGAAAGCCAACTGCTGGAAAACAGCGAGAACTTATTCAAGGTACTAACATTAAAATACACTAAAGAAGGAAAACAGAAGGTGAAAAACAACAAAATATTGTGGCTTCAAGAACGTCGTAAATATTTTGGAGAAAACTGAAAGCATGACAAGCGAGAAAAGAGAACTGATCATCCAGAAAATACTTGGAAAAAAGCAACTGTACATGTAACTGTGGCTAAAAGGCGATTTTCCTGAAAACAAAATGAAAACAGGTTCAGTTTTTACCGAATAGCACATTTAATTTAATATTTTCTTGGTCTTACGCATTTTTTAATTCTCATCAACGATCTTACTAATGTAATCAATCCCAAGTAGGCATCTATGCTGACGACACCACCATTTACTCTCGCCTCAATAAGAAATCTGTCGAGGCTGACAAAGCAAACCTCGCTGCAGATCTTGAAAATAACTCCAATCTGTGGTGGAGTGGGGGTAATAAATTGCTCGCAAATTTTAATGCTTCCAAAACGAAGCTGCTATTCTTTAACCACTATAGAAATCTCTACTTCCTTCAATCAGCATGGAGCAGGCTACTCTCTTGGAAAGTCTAATTCGTCTGCCTAACTCTCTCATTCGACCTTAAGTGGAACAGCTACATTGAATCTATAACTAAATCTGCTGCTAGGAAGGTTGGTTCACTGTGTCGGGCTAGGAAGTTTTTCCCGTCTGGATCGATTTTGCACATATACAAATCTATCATCCACCTGTGGATTGAATACTGCTGTCACATCTGGTCGGGTGTCCCTGCTATTCATCTCCGGGTTTTCGACAAATTTCAAAGAAGAATCTACAATGGAATCGATCTCGATCTGGTAACTCGACTCCAGTCAACTTCTCACAAACTGGAAGAGGTTTCTTTCTGTCTCTTCTACAAACATTTTACGGTTTCTGCTCCGACTAGCTTAGCTACCTGGTACAATCTCTGCATGAACTTACTCGAGCTACTAGACTGGCAACTAAGTCTCACTTCTTTTATAGTGAAAACAATTTAATCGCATCTTCTACTCCATCAGCTACTTTTCTCGTATTTCCTTCTTGTGGAAATCCTTTGCCGTATACTTGCTTCCCTGAAAGCTACAATATCAACGAGTTTAAATGCGATGTCAGTTAACATCTTTTAGCTCTTTTACTTACAACCTTTCCCCGACACTCCTTGTATCTTGTTGACTGTTTCCACTCTACTCTCACGCAGCTCTCTTCCTGCCAGTGTTCTCATCCTTCTCTTACCTATTCTCTGACAACCCCTGTGTCCTGTCCCTCTTTCTCTTCATTCTCATCTTATGTAACCCCCTTCACACCAGTAGTAGTACTGCCTTGCTTGGGGTGAAACGATTATAAAAAAGAAGACTTTCGATGATGTAGGCCAAATGATGTTAATTTTAATGTCTGTAAATAAATGTCTGTAAAAGGAGGTCTACTCAAACATGTGTTGCCAATTAAATACCACTTAAAGTTAAAAGAAATGTCTTATGGAATAAAATTATTTTGAGTTTGCTAGAAAATTATATTAATCTTACAAATCTGATAATTTAAATTTATTTTTTGCTGTCGTTTAAAAATCACTCCATTCCCTTGGTTTAAAAGCCTGTATTTACCACAAAATCAAATTCTTTTTATTTATACATCTAAGCAAAGGTTACGTTTATTCCTGAAGCTACTAGGAGTTTGTGATTTACCGAGTATTTTCCATTCAATCTGTGGTGAAAGTACTCTATCTTTTAGTTCTCAGAAATATTTAGAGAGAGATGTCTGGGATTTCGAGTGGGCCTACAGACGGAATATTTATGATTATAAAATCTATTTTTCCAAGATCCGGCAAAATTTCAAAATATACTTTTCTTTTTATATCATTGTTGTATCCTTTAAAGAGGTTACAAACAAAGTGGTACTTGAATGAAAGAACAGCAACACGTGCATAAATGAAAGAAGAGAGGTAAAGTGAATATGCTACGGCAAGATGGAATCTGGTGGCAGGCTAGTAACTGCCGAAGCAAGTCATAGGTATCTCCTGTGCTCACTAATAAAACCATCGCACATAGGCGATAGGGAGTGGGGAATATTCTGTTACAACAATTATATTTCCTGAGGGAAATAGTAGCTTCGTATATGATTTTTTTCGGACATGCATATACCTCCAACTGGCCAGTTATCCTTAATTCTACAATAAGAAGGAGGATTTATATTTATTTGCTGAATATTATAAAAAAATTGCTCAGTGTTCCCGACAGGCTCCAAAGGAGAATCTGTAATGTGATAGGTCCCGACTTGGCGGCTCGACTCCAGCCACTTTCTCACCGGCGGGATGTGGCTTCCCTCTGTCTATTCTACAAATATTTTCATGGCTTCTGCCCACGCCACAAGAATTTACTCGGGCAACCAGATTGGCAACAAGGTCCCACCCATTTACAGTGAGATCAACCTAATGCAGCCGACAATTTTACTCCATCAGCTTATTTTCTCGCACTTCCCGCCTGTATATTTTCATATACTTGCTTTCATGACGGCTATAACATCCTGTAATTTAAATGCAATGTCAATACCCATCTCTTATCCACTTGAATCCAGTTTTTTTGCATTACCCTGTATACCTTGTTCTTTTCCTTTCTCTTTACCTTTGCAGCTGTTTTCACACCTGTGTTTCCCTCCTTTCTTACTCTTTCTCTGACACCCACTGTAACTGGTTCATCTTTCTCTTCACTCTCCTCCTGTTTAAACTTTTACTCTTATGTAGCCTCCTGCGCATCAGTCGTGGTACAGCCTTGTTTGGGGTGAAAAGATAAAAAAAAAATGAAACAAAATTATTTTATCATTATGAGATTTAATGATGCTGTGTATATTGCTAGTACTGGAATAACTAATTTTTAATGTTTTTCTATTAATGATCTTACTCAGTGGGTTGTTAACATTAAAGTGTTTATCGATCAATTTCAGAAATTATTGACCGATATTAATGTTAGATAATTGGCAAAAAAGTTGGGTTGAACTATAAAATTTTTCTTTTCTTACTTTTTGGACTTATCAATATCAGTTTCATTGTGGGTTTTTCATAAAATAATTCTTGTTTAAACCCAGAGGATTATTATAAATGATTTTATTATCATTAAATATTTTGCAATTGGAGCATAATTTGTTTATCCTAGTGTTAACTGTACTGGGAATTTGATTAATCACTTATGGAGATGGTTAGAACTAACATCAATATATATATATATAGGAGACACACTGTATTTATGATGTGGTTTGAAAGTATTATTAGGGAGATTTATGCGTAAATATATTTCGTTTCGATGGAGAGGGTTTTAAGATGGTATGTGCAGTTCCGCCCAAAGTAATCTTCTGTCGTCGTTTGGTGATGACGCATCTCGGAATTTTACTCATATGATTACGGAAAAGTAGGCAATTAAGTGTAGCGAAACAATTAACTGAAGCAATTACGTGAAGCGACTTGTTAAAGCAGAGTAATTAGATGAAGCAATTACGTGACGTAAAACAATTACGTGAAGTTGAGCTATGTGAGTCCAAAAAAAGATTAGATGAAACATTTACGTGAAGCTAAGCAATTAAGTGAAGTGGTTACGTGAAGTTGAGTATTTGCGTGAAACTTACGTTATTGCTTTAAGTAATTGCTTTATTTAATTGCTCAGTGACATGTAATTGCATTACGTAATTGCTTCACTTAATTGCTCAATATCACGTGATTACTTTTTTTAATTGATCTTTTTCTTATAATTGTTTTACGGAATAGCTTTGCTTCACGAAATTGCTTCAATTAATATCTTAGATTTGTGGATTCCGGATTAGGAACCGCACAAAATAATAAACAACAAAAACAGATATTGCGATAGAAAAGTAGGTTATACTGAACGTAATATAAAAACTGGAACGCAGGTTAGTAAATCCAGGAATACTATTAGTAAGAAAATAAATATATACAAGTCTTGATATACTATTTCGTTGGAAATAGTATATCTGAGTATATTATTCTAGCTGAGTGGAGGTCAGAGCTAGTCTGACTTCTGACGAGGTAGTCTCTTGGTAACTTACGTATCAGTTTGGTACTCTCCGATAACTCGCACGGATCTCTACGATTACTCTCTCCTCAACTCTTATGGCAACAACTGCTGTTCTCTCTATGGCAGGAGTATATGTATACTCAGTCGAGTCTATTGTCATATACAAAAAGGGGGGATCCCACAACACTTACATTCACGTAATTGTTTTGCATTATGTAAATTCGTCACGTAATGAGTTCACATAATTATTCTGCTTTCCGTAATTGCTTTGCGTAATTACTGAGCGTCGCGTAACTGATTCACGTAATTGTGCACTGGCTTCACGTAATGTTTCTATCATTGATTTCATTATTAAGACATCCTGCAAAACTGCTCTAAACAGACAAGTCATTTCAAATTTTAAAAGGTCAGTCAGTTAAGTGCCATACGTGATACACACTTGGGCGATCATGCCTCGAAAGAGACATGATTGACTGGGCAGAAGATTATCCCGCAGTAGGTTGCCATTGCTTTCTGCGGTAGACTGGTTGCCGACCAAGGCTATAGAACCCAATCTTTCCTGTTATTTGACTCATAGCTAGAAAGGGAAAATATGTATTATATTATTATATAGTAATAAGTGGGGGATCAGTGTATTACTTCATAACAACATAAAACTGATCCCCCACTTTATGCCCAGTAGTGGCCTTAATCATATGTTCAACTATTATATTCAGTCAGTCAGTTAAGTGCCATACGTGAGACACGCTTGGGCGATCATGCCTCGAAAGAGACACGACTGACTGGGCAGAATATTATACCGCAGTAGGTTACCATTGCTTTCTGCGGTAGTAGACTGGTTGCCGACCAATGCTATAGAACCCAATCTGTCCTGTTATTTAACCCATAACTGGAAGGAATAGACAGATTAATATCTTTCCCAAGGGTATTTGCGCGCAAGTGAATGCAAGGAAAAGGTTCTTTTCCTTAATTATTTTCGCACTGTCAACTGAGGTAAAATAATTTTGGGCGGTCTAGAAACGCTTAAATGTTTGTTGCTAAAATTAATGTTAATACTACCACCTTTAATTAAAGGCATTTCAACTCACGTGACATTACATAAGGACACGTTACTTATAATTTAGTGAGCATAGCTTCGTCCTGATTTGGTCCAGATGGAAATAGTAAGAATATTGCATTGTGTAAAATTTGACATAGTTACCTGCTCTTGGTGCAGTGGATATCGGCTCAGAACGAGAAATCAGGGAGCCGAGTTCGAATTCCAGCTGAATCCATTGCATTCACTTACGCACAAATACCCTTGGGAAAGGTATTAATCTGTCTCTTCCCTCCAGTTATGGGTTAAATAGCAGGACAGATTGGGTTCTATAGCTTTGGCTGGCAACCAGTCTACCGCAGAAAGCAATGGCAACCTACTGCGGGATAATCTTCTATCCAGTCAGTCATGTCTCTTTCTAGACATGATCGACCAAGCGTGTTTCACGTATGGCCTTTAACTGACTGACCTGCTCTGAAAATAGGCATCAACAATCATGAGTGTTTACCTGAGCTCAAATACTGACTTATAGCGGAAAAATATGCATTTTTCTCTGCTATCAAAAAACCGACTTAAAAAGATCTATACATATATGAGTGAACCAATATATACACATTGGTTCACTCATAACTCATTTACCTCATTTATAGTTGATTAATTATTTGAATCAGAGTAATTACGTGAATCAATTACGTGAATCAATTACGTGATTTAATTTCCTGATTCAAAGCAATTACATAAATCTAAGCAATTAACTGAAGCAATTACGTGAAGCTGAGCGATGAACTGAAGCAATTACGTGAAAATGAGCAATTAAGTGAAGCAGCGATTTACAAGATTACGATTATTACTACAGAACTAAGTTTTGTATCCTATTAGTTTCGGTACCTCCAGTCATTTTCGATAAATAAATTTTAAATTGAATTTTTAAAAATAAAAAAATGTTTCTTAAAACTTTTATTTTAATTTTAATTGAAAACTAAATTATTAAATTTACTATTTCCAGTAACCAAAATACTCTGGTGTATTTCAAACAGAAATTATTTTGATTGGAATTTAAAATTTTTCAATTTTTCTTTAATTCTCGGTTTTAAAAATCTTCCAAAAATAAATTATACATCTGTGACACATTATTTTAAAAAAATTAGCATATTTTATGTCAAATTAATCTGATTTTCACAAGTATTACTTATTTATAGTGTGAAGTTTAGAATAAAACTATTTCTTAATCACACAGTTGAACTTTTTGACCTCTCCGCCGTATATCAAACGTGTTAACAGGTAGTTTATTATAGATAAGATAAAAGTGTATGGCATTCATAAGTGAAAAAATTGTACAAATTATTTTCGGGTAAGGGAGGGAACTGTGACCTTTTCATTTGCACATAAAAATTACCATACCAAAATAAAAACTTCAAGTTAACAAACATTTTTATTTATTTTTAAAATATAAGGGCAAACGATTTTTATTAAACTTTTCAATTTTTAATAGGCAATTATTAATTGAAAAATATAACTGCAACAAATCTTTGAAGTATTTTTAAAATATTTTTGAAACTTTATAAATTATTATAATTAACCAAAAAAATGGAAACAATTCTTTTAAAATTTCATTAGTAATCGAATTTTTTTTATTCAGACTATAATATCCTTAATTTTTTACTATTTATTCAAGCAATTAAAAGCTTATGCAATTAAATACTACCAGAGTTTCATTGCATTTTTATTTTACTATTTGGAGCAGATTTTCAGATACAGAGGCGAAATTTAAAAAAATAATTAATTTATATTCCCCAATGTGTTCTGCGTTTCACTAATAAAACCATTTACCGCAACAAAGTAAAATTTATTAAAATTTTATGGATTTACATGGAACGGGGTTAACAGATGCAAAACTATTTTTACAAAGATCTTTAAAAAATAATAATTTAAAAAATAATTTAATTCATTTGTGAATAAGTACTGAAAGTTTCATTAATATCCGAAAATTATTTGATTTTTGCAAGAATTTCTAAATTAATGTGTTTGTCACCAGAAAAATGTGAGCGATGTTGTAATAAACAAAACAAAACTAGTTTTAAAAATTAAAATGCTAAGTACTGACTCATTGATCTTTTAGAAATAAACGAATTTACTTGAATAAATTAGCACACATGCAAAAGCGAATCCAAAACAAAACTCGTTAAATTTCACACCTCGATGCGAAATGTTTTTCGACCAACAGAAAACATCTAAAAACAAAATTCAAATCATTTTCAATTATCCGAAACAAATTATTTTACGGATCCTTTTAGCGAGCCGAGACTAAGTTTGTTTGTCGTCCAATGGAAAGGCCAGAATCACATTTGGGAGATGAATCCCCAAATAACCTTTCGAGCTCCACCAACGAAAAAAAAAAAAAGAAAGAAACGGAGCAAATCGACTATCGCCAGAACTAAAGAGGACGAGCGTAATAAACACGTACCCTTGAAAAATGTCAAACGATCGTTATTATTATTACCTCTATCTTTCTTCCTCACCTCTTTATTCTCACGGTTCACCCGTCTGCTTTTCCTTATACTTGATAACCGAACGTAATCCTTTAAGACTGAGCGAATACTTCAAAGACATTACTACTAGCAATAACGCTCATACATACATACATACATACATGCATACATACATACGTTCCAGCTTACAACCACATAAGTTACTACTACAAACTTTTGATACCCTTAACTTTTTAATACTGTTTCTCTTTGAATATTAACTTCTACCAATCCATGTTATTCTTTTCTATTAACACTACTACAAACTCTTGATACCCTTAACTTTTTAATACTGTTTCTCTTTGAATATTAACTTCTACCAATTCATGTTATTCTTTTCTATTAATACTACTACAAACTCTTGATACCCTTAACTTTTTAATACTGTTTCTCTTTGAATATTAACTTCTACCAATTCATGTTATTCTTTTCTATTAATAAATTTCTATTTAAACATACAAAGGTATAATTTTATTTTTCCACAAAATCTACTTGCTGATAACCTTCTGATAATTCTTGATAGAACCTGTAAGTTGTAGGAAGTTTGGTTTTGTTTCACACAAAGCCAAACACTAAGCATCTCCCTACTTCTGTAATGTAATATTACGTTTTCCATTGTAAACTGCCGTAACGTTTTGGTTAACCGCTAACTCAAATCAGAACAAGATATTCTGCCAAAATTTCGAACGTTAGAAGGGATTAAAAATTTAAAAAATAATTAAAAATTACTTTGATCTTTCCACTTAATAATAATAATATAAACATTTTGTTGGAAAAAGTTCGTTTTATTAGGTTTGTGGCATTTTTTAATTCATAATATGATGTTTTTTCAGCGATTTAGTTTCTCTATATTTATGGCCTTGTGTCTAACTTGGCTTCTTTGTCTTCATATCCATTTACTTTGTACGTATTTCTTCGCCGTCTTTTCCTTTGACATTGTAATTTCTTATTAATCGTATATAGTAAAGGGTCAATCTACTTTGCCATACGAGCATGCGTGGACAGCCCTATAAACGGAAGTAACTCTATTTCAGCTTTTAAGCTTGCTTAAAAAAATAGCGGATCATGCGTGCTGTGGACCGGAGTGCTTAGTTCTTTTTCATTTTGCGCCGACATCGCGACTGGGCGCAACAACTAGGCACTGTAACTCTCGCTCTTGCTGATTGACAGCAGTGTCAGTTCAACTTTTTTCCTCATTATTTACAGAGACTCTTAAGAACACTCCTTGAAATTTTCTCTATACGAAAGATGAGCAAATATTTATACCTCGTTTCGTTTCACTGTTTTGTTTCTCTATTTTCTTAACACTTTTTTAAACACACGATCCCTAACCAAGAAATAACAGTTCAAACATTACGAGTTGCAAGATTCTTAATCCTTATCACGTATTAGTGCTACACATATAAAATCTTAACACGAGAGGTGTGCCATGAGGTTGTAATTCTTTTTACTGTCGATAGTAGTTAGCGTTTGATTCCTGGTAAAAATTCTATGATTTTAAAAGTTATTTTCCAAGGCTGACAAATCTGGCAGCATTTTCAAGGAAAATCTTTTCTCCATTTTGATCTCGTTACTGATAAAACGTACATATAAAAGTATCGATATAAGACCAAGTTTTGTATTTTTTATAACAACGTCAATTCGTTGAGTTTCTCAATAGATTCTTTCTTTCTTTCTTTCTGTCTGTCTGTCTGTCTGTCTGTCTGTCTGTCTTTCTCAATTCCTTTCTTGTTTTTGTTTTACTTTGTTTCTCTCTTTTCATTCGGTCATTTTTTTTCTTTTTGACCGCTTTCCGTTTCATTAATTTGATTTTAATTCTTTCTTTATTTCTCTTTTTTTTTTTGAGATTTTTCATATTTCTTAAATATTCTTAAGTTCTTTCAGGACATTAATTCTCGGTTTTTAATTTCAATGTTTGTCTTTCTTTCTTTCTTTCTTTATCTTTTTTCTTTGAGTTTCTTCATATTTCTTTAACATTCTTAAATACTTTCAGGACATTAATTTTCGGTATTTTACTTTAGATGTACTTCTTTATCTTTCTTCAAATATTTTTTCACTTTCTTCTTTAAGTTTTCTATTTTTTACCTTTAATCCTTTTGCCTATTTTCTTTCTTTCTCTTTCCTTTCTTGTTCTTCCTTTTATTTCTCTTTAATTTATTTTCTTCTTCTTCTTCAACACTTTAATTATCACTTTTTTCTTTTGTGGTTCATTGTCTTTCCATATTATTTTTCATATTCTTTTATTATATTTTCTTTTTTTAATACATTTTTCTTTATATGTTTTTGTTTATTTTTTATTTCTTTCTGGTTCCTTCTTAATCTTTTGAATTTTTCTTCCTTTTTTTCCTTTACTTCAGTTTCTTTTTCATTCTTTTTCTTTCTTTACATTTCCTTTCCTGACTTTCACTTTTTTATTTTCCTTTAACTTCTTGCTTTCTTTCATTTATTCTCTTTTATCATTTACATTCTTGGTTTTTTTTCTCTTTCGTCTTTATTCCGTCATTTTTCTTTCATTTTGTTTTTAAAATTTTGTCGCTTCATTCTTCTTTTTTATTTCTTTTTTGTTTCTTTCGTTCATAAATTTTTCCTTGCCTTTCATTATCTTTTATTTTCTTTCTTTCGATTTTCCTTCATTGTTTTCTTTTCTTTTTTATTTTATTTAATTTCGTGAATTTTTATTTATCATTCTTACGCATTTCATTTTGTTATTTCTTTGGATTTTGTCTTTTCCCTTGTCTTACTGAGCTTTCAATTACTTCGTGACACTTTGTTTTTCACACCCCTCCTCCTCATTCTCAATGTTTCTCTCTCTATCCTCCCCATTAATACCCTAAAATATTATCTTGTTTCTTTTACCTCCAACTCCTTCCAAATTTCACTCCTCCGACACGATCACGTGACTAGCACATTCCGCCATCTTTTCCTTCTTAGCCTTTGTTTCTCGAGCCACCTTATTTAACTACCTCCCTTACTTTCGTATTTTCCCCTGCGTTCTATCTTATTTTCCATTTTCTACCTCTATTTCTTTTTCCTCTTACTGCTACACCAAAGGATTCGTTCCTGATCTTCTCCTTCGCTGTCAGAACAAATTAACCTCGACCAATACCAATAACCACCACGTTTTTCTCCATGTCAACAAGCATTGACTTCACTATTCATGAAATCAGTCAATTCCTACCACTTGTTGAAGCCATGTTTACTATTCGAACTTACATTGCTTCTTTTTTCTGACAAGCAAGAATTGATTACCACAGACGAACCCCCACAGGCATTGCATATACATCTCTATGTACAGAGGGATTGAAAAGTAACTCCCTATATTATCAATTAGTGGGCAGCCAGGATTCTTAACATCCAGTGACTTTTTCTTCAGGGTTGATTAAAGGAGCAAGTCTACTATACTAAACCAAGATTTTGGAAGAAAGGTGAATACAAGAAGTTATGTCTTCCGTACCACAAAAGTTCCAGGTGAAATCAGTTGACGCGATTCCTGAACAAAACCGAGTGCCCATATTAAATTTTAAATAACAGTACACGCTAAACGCTTTCCTCTTATATTCATTTCATATAAGAATTATAGTTAACAAATAAATAAGTATTTTAAAATGAGAAGGTACTTTTCAATTAACCCATATATATATATATATAGAGAGAGAGAGAGAGAAAGAGAGAAAAGAGAAGGAGAGAAAGTAAGAATGTACGATATACAAGCTATATATCTAAATAAATACTTATACTCTGAAAGTAGAAAAACATATACGAAATGTTTGTTGTTGAAAGCATAAAATTACGTAAAAGTATAACTAATTATTTTTTTTAATCGTATCTCCCCGACCAAGGCGATAACGCCACTGATGTGCAGAGGGCTACGTAATAGTGAAAAGATTGGAAAAGAGAAAACCGGAAACCACATTTTAAACAGGGAACAAGATATGAGCCTCTTAACCTGTTCAATAGGCGTGGGTGGAGTGTGAACCGGGCGATAGATAGATCTTAATAATAATAATAATAATAATAATAATAATAATAATAATAATCAAGAATGTAAGATCTACGCACCGCTCATTTAGTAATGAATTAGAGCACACTGGCCACTGGCGTATGATACATCATACGCTAAAAGTCTGCCTCCTTCTACCTCATAGCACAGAGGCAGAATCCCCGACTGACGCCAATTCGGTCAAGTTTCAATATTGGGTTAAAAGCAATCGGATGTCTAACCGTACTGGTGAGTTGTGATACAGTCTGTCTGCGGATGACTATTTACGCTCTCGCACCCTGATTGAGCACTCTGAAAGAATGGTAAACTTTGAAAAAACAGTAGTTACTCTAGCATCTACGCATCGCTCATTCAGTCTGGTTACTGGCGTATGATACATCATACGCTAAAAGTCTGTCTCCTTCTACAGAGCGCCATGGCTCAGAAGTAAAATCGCCAATTCGGTCGGGTTAAAAGCAATCGGATGTCTAGCCGTACTGATGAGCTTTGATACAGCAAAACAGATCTGTCTGCGGATGACTATATGTATATCACTGGTGCCCCCTAGGTTCGAATTTGCACGAGATACTAGATTAACAACTAAGATCCCACCCTTTTACAGTGAAACCAATAAAATGCAACCGCAACTTCTACTCTAACAGTTTCTTTTCTCGCACTTCCCGACTGTGGAATTCTCTTCCACATGACTGCTTCCCAGACGGCTACAATCTCCAGGAGTTTAAATGTAAGGTCAATAGACACCTCCTAACACACTAACTTCCATTCTTTCAAACACACTAACTTCCATTCTTTCAAACACTCTTCCCACCCACCCAGCTATCTATCACCCCACGTCTGACATTTCCTATATCTAACCACTCTTTCTATTTACCTCCCACTATGTAGCCCCAAGCGCAATAGTGGCAGTGGACTGCCTTGCTTGGGGTGAAATGATTAAAAAAAAAATATATATGTGTGTGTGTGTGTGTGTGTGTGTGTGCGCGCGCGCGCGTGTGGTTTAAAAGTTCTCTTTTATGAGTGGTCAATATGTCAGATAGCTGATTATTATGTGGAAGTATTATGCTCTTGGGATGTTTTGCTGCTTCTTGTCTAGGAGAACTAGTGAAACGACAGGGTATCATGGTTAAAGAACTGCATTTGGCTATTCTTAAAAGTAATATAAAACAAAGTGCACAAAAGTTATCACTTGATGTCCTAATACAACAATGACCGAGAAACGCCACAAAATGTTACAAAATACTTATAGAACAGCAAAATTAAAGTATTGGTGTAACCCGCACAAAATCCTGAGCTATTGAAAATCCATTAGCATATTTGAGAAAAAAATTAAAAGAAAGAATACCTTCGCATTTTCAGGAACTACAAGCTACAAGGGATGTGCGTTGTGGCGCAGTGGATATCGGCTCGGAGCGAGAAATCGGGGAACCGAGTTCGAATTCCAGTTAAATTCATTGCATTCACTTCCGCGCAAATACCCTTGGGAAAGGTATTAATCCGTCTATTCCCTCGAGTTATGGGTTAAATAATAGAAACAGATTGGGTTCTATAGCCTTGGGCGGCAACCAGTCTACCGCAGAAAGCAATGGCAACCTACTGCGGGATAATCTTCTGCCCAGTCAGTCATGTCCCTTTGTAGACATGATCGCCAAAGCGTGTATCACGTATGGCACTTAACTGACTGACAAGCTATCACCAATGAAAATTGGAGCAAAATGTTTATCAGTGTGTTTAGTAAGGAACTATTGAAATGATTGAAGGCAATAAACAAGAAAAAGGGTTACACAATTAATTATTGAGGCAAGAGGACCAATAATCTTGTAAGGAACTATAAAAATAATTAAAGGCTATAATTAAGAATAAAGGTTGCACAATTGATTATTAAGACAAAAGGGCAATTAATCTTGTAAGGATCTATCAAAAAATGGTTGAAGGCAATAATCAAGAATAAAAGTTACACAATTGATTATTGAAGCAAGAAGAGCAATAATCTTGTCTTATGTTGAATGTTATTTTGATGTTTTTGTATTGTTGTTTGACATTAAAATAAAAATTATGTTGTGGCCATCATTGCGCATTTTTTCGAATCCATTATTTTATAATCTGTGAAAAATGCAAATGAAGTTTCCATGAAAATTTGAGATACAACAAATGTATTTGTAACTATGGAAGTAAGGATGATAATTATTTCAACAAATGCATAAATATGTTCAGACTATTGTTCTCATCTTTATGGTCATGATTAAATCATTTCGGCTTAGGTGTATATCGACCTGGGTAACAAAGACAGAATTCTGAGCAGAAACTTTTACTTAATCTACGTTGTTTTAAGGAAATTCGCTTTAGTTATGGTGCACTGGATATTGGTTTGGAACGAGAAATCGGGGAGCCGAGTTCAAATTCCAGTTGAATCCATTGTATTTACTTGCGCGCAAATACCCTTGGGAAAGGTATTAATCCGTCTCTTCCTTCCAGTTATGGGTTAAATAACAGTACAGATTGGGTTCTATATTCTTGATCGGCAACCTGAGTAAAAAACCCAGAAAGTTATGGCAACCTACTGCGGGATAATGTTCTGCCCAGTCCGTCATGTCTCATTCGAGAAATGATCGCCCAAGAATGTATCAATTATGGCATTAACTGACTGACTGTTCAGTTACTTCTAGACTCTTTTTACCACGTTGAACCTCTAGGCCATCGTACTGTAGGATAATTTGTTATAGTGGACTGTGAGCTTTAAAACCAACCTGTCTGCTGATTAGGTTGCAACTGTTGCTGCTGTTTGTCATGTTTTGACTACTTCTACTACACATGTCTTGATTAAAAACTTGTCAAGTAGCAGTGTGTACTTGCACTTAATGGAAACGGGTGAGCAATAACTGAACAGTATTAAAAAAAGAAGGCCTAGACAATACCCTAAATAAGAACAGTCTACACTAGTAGATTAAATAAAGTGTTCAGAATTTCCTGTAAGTTACCTTAGGCACTTCGATGTGAGGGTAATGGTCAGAAAACTTGGTTCGCTGAATCAGTTACTATTGAAAAGTAATTTCAATCCCCACACGTTACCCAGTCTAAACTGCGCCTAGAAAATCACCTTTGCGCCCTTCGACGAGGTGTAATGGTTAACAATCTTTTCTCGCTATAAACTATTTTAACTGAGTAGTGAGTTCGATGTGCGTCGTGGTGCAGGACATATCGGCTCGGAACGAGAAATCCGAGAGCCAAGTTCAAATTCCAGTCGAATTCGTTGCATTCAATTACACACAATTACCCTATATCCTTGGTTGAGAACTAGTCAACCGCAGAAAGTAATGGCCAACTATTGCAGCAAAATCTTCCGCCCAGTCAGTCATATCTCTTTCGAGACATGATCACCGAAGCGTGTATCACGTAAGACAGAACTAAGTTCGATCCTCACTGGGTGCCTCATATTTTCTGCCTTGTGCCACATCTAAGCTGCGTTTAGAAAATCACTGTGTAAATTACCCAGTTTGATATACACTTGAGGAAGGCCAGATAAAAACAACAATGATGAGGAAATTTATATAGTGTAAGTAGTGGGAAAATCACTAAAACTACCAGAAATTATCTTTATAGAAACAATCATAAAGAAAATTCATTTGAACAAAAGAAGTGAAACGACGAAAAGCTCACGAAAGAAACGTTAATGAAATGCATGCTCCATGTTCTGAAATTGGATTTAGAAATCCTCCATCCAGTGATTTTGTGAGCTGTCGTAATTATTCAAGAAAATAGATTGCACAGCATACAGAATACAGAATGGGATTCCAAACTTAATATTTGCTGATAAATTGCCATTTTTCGATAAATGTTTTAATTCAGAATACTTCACAAACTTTTCACACACTTTTAGTAAGAGTAAGAAAAAAAAAGAAGCCCGGTCACTTCATCTATTGTCTTTGAAAACCACTTTATCCGGACAATTTAATAATGCTCCTCATCCG
Organism: Ascarosepion bandense; assembly: GCA_037127315.1. NCBI lineage: Eukaryota > Metazoa > Mollusca > Cephalopoda > Sepiida > Sepiidae > Ascarosepion > Ascarosepion bandense. The sequence goes on along the minus strand of JBBBDQ010001555.1, from coordinate 615,167 downwards.
ACGTGGTGTTGCCTTATTGTATACTAGCATCATAACCCGGCGTTGCCCGTGCAACTCAGAACATTTTTAATTAGATGATTAATGCAGCATGTTGCGATTTCCGAGAGTTTGAAGGCGCCGCCTCACTTTAAAACTCAGTTATATAAAAAAAAAATGTTATATAAAAAATTGTTGTTTAAAAATTGTTAAAAAATTCCATTAAAAAATCTATTTTCTTTTGTTTTGCGTAAACGTGAGTTGATGTTTTGTGTGACATTGTAAACAACATTGCGTTTGTTTTTGTTTCAAAATTACGGGGGAAAATATTCACATTTCTTTGTCGACCAAATGAATCTTTAAAACGTCGGAATAAAAATTAAATATAAAGGCTCATTTTTAATTGCGTTTGACACGTGTGATTTGATTTCTGTAACGTAATCTAGCAACCATCTTAGATCTTAGATGTTTTACGGAGCAAAATGTAAACAATCGGCTCTATTGGCGAAAAAGTGCGAAAAGTAAAAGTTGCTGAACTTAAACTCAAAAAGCATGTGTCGACTGGCTTCTCTGTAGATATGTATCCCTAGAAAGTTTTAATGGCGTAGCTTAAAAAATGTAGGCGTGCATAGATTACAGTCACACACAGACTCACAGATTGCTTTTTATATATATAGATTAAATTATCTTCCTAAGACCTGTCAAAAGTCGTTGTATTATTATTATTATTATTATTATTGGTCTTGACCTAGTATCTCAACTTCCATCATATTCCTAACATGGTAATGTAGTTTACATGTGCGTTTTCTATAAAAAAACAAAAAAGATAACTTTGATGGTAATTGCTCGGATGAAGTTTTCGTTATGGCACCGAAACTTTATGAATTTAAGCGTAATACTAGATTGGGGGGTTAGTTCCAAGCAACTGACAGTTGGATTTTCAGTAATTTTTATCCTAATTATTTCTTTTATCGTACATCTCGCATGTGTAACCCACTTCCGGCTCCATCTCTTCCAGTGAACATTGGAAAAAGAAAACTAAAAGCAATATCAATCGTTATCTACTGTCTTCTTGATTACTCTTCTACACATCGTTCCTTAATAATGTTTCGCTTTTTTTCTAATACTTTCACGCTCAGTAAACCCGTATCTTTTAGTGGCTTTACTGTCTTGCACAGAGTGACATGATTAAAAATTCTTGAGTTGTCTTCTTAACACCATCTAGAACTCATCATCATCTACCACATATAACCTCAAAAGAAAGTATTAGACTACCTTCGGGATTGCATTAATAAATCGTCATTATTTCCCACCTCCAAATACTTATAATCTAACAATATATTCTGATTTAAAAGACCTGCAAAAAGGTTACACGTTGAAAGGAAAAGATAATTCCATTGGAGATACGAATAAACAAGACAGAAAAGATTTATGTTACACGTTTAAGTAAGATAGAATAAAAAGTAAGAATGGACATGAATCATGTATGTGCATGTGTGTGTGTGTGTGTCTGTGTGTATGTATCCGTTACCTATAGACTCCGAAACGGCTGAACCTATTTTCTTGAAAATTTACACAGTTGTACTATAACCGTCTGCGAGTGTTTTTAGTAGGTTTTGTATTGAGCTACCTCCGAGAAATATCGAAAATCGATAATCGAAAAAGTCGGATTACAGAAGGAGTAGTCCGATTTTAATCAAATTTGATTCACTCATAGACAAAGACATAAGAAACGATATTAGAAATGTCAAGGTTGCAGTTCTTACAATAGTGCAGAAAATCAATAATATATATATAAAAGGCAAGATGTTTGTGTGTGTGTGTCTGATTGTCTGCCTGTATGTCTGTATTTTCTTCAGCCCTTTGATTTTAGTTTTTGCTTCGGGTTTGGCTCTAAGTAGGTATAATTGTAGTTCTTAGTCTCAGCCATGATACCATTACTCAGAGGACTTACTTAGCCTTCAAATTTCAAATTCTTATTTGATATCGATACCAGGAAATCAAAATTTGACTTACATCCATTCATTTTTCTTTCAGTCTACGGTTTCGCTTTAACTGGAAACAACTATTGCATTTTAGTCTTTCGTGCCAACGTCCAAAGAGTCTGAGCTTCAAGACCATGGGTTAGTTTTAAAGCTTTCATTACACCCGAGCAACGCCGGGCTATAATGCTAGTATTTATATAAGTAGGGATAATGCCGTGTCCAAAAAGTGAAAGAACAATTTATATTTTAATTATAATATAGAATCGATTTCCCACTTTATATCGATTGTAATTTCTTGGATGCTTATCAAGTTCTGCTGAGTTAGTAATCAAGCTCTTCTCTCTCTAGCTATAAGTTAATTAGTATGACTTGTATCCCGAAAAACAAAATCTAAAAAGGAGATCTGGAATTGAAATGAAATCATTTAAGGCGCGTACACTGAACCCGCAAAAAATCATGACGTGAAATTAATAAATTCTTCTTCTTCTTCTTCTTCTTCTTCTTCTTCTTCTTCTTCTTCTTCTTCTTCTATGTGCCCTGTTCTTTCAGGAAGTAGGTGATCATGGCTTTTCATGTCTCCCTATCTCTGGCGGCTCTTAGCACGCCTTCTCCTGTTCCACCATGAAACTCTCGTTCCATCATCCACCTGATTAGGTCCTTCAAATATGTTATCCGTTGCTTTCACCTGTCTCTTTTTCCCTCTATCTGGCCTGTTAGTATCAGGTTCTCCAAGCCCTCCTTCCTCATTGCATGTTCCAGGAATTTCAGCTGTCTCTTCCTCACTATTAATTTCCTTTTAGTATCCATCATTTCTGAAACCTCATCATTGCACACATGCTTGATCCATGATATTCGCAGCATCCTTCTGTAAAACCACATTTCAGTTGCTTCAAGTTTTTCCTTCATCTTTGATGATATTTTCCAACATTCACTGCCATATTGAAGGACTGACAACACATAGCAATCCAGTTCTCTCTTTTTTGTTTTAAGCAAAACTGTCCTGTTTCTTAATACTTTACTCAACTTCTGGAATGCTTACTTCGCCATGCCAATTGACCTTTGGGTCTCTGTGTCGCACTTTCCGTCTTCTGTTATAACACTTACTAGGTATTTAAATTTTTGTACCTGCTTGATTCTAGTATCTCCGACCTGTATTTGGCATTTTTGTTTTCCCTTTTTACTGACGACCATTCATTCGGTGTTCTTGCAGTTTATTTTTAGTCCTTTCTTGTCATTCTCTTCATCTACCTTTTGTAGGAGGTCTTTTAGTTTCCTTTCTGTGTCTGCTATCAGCACTGTGTCATCTGAGTACCTTAGGTTGTTTAAATTGTGGCCTCCGATGACAAATCCAGGCATAACTTCTAGGGTCCTCAAAATATTCATGCTGTACAAGTTGAACAGATCCGGTGAAAAGACACATCCTTGTCTTACGCCCCGTTCTATCTTTGTATATCTGCTGAATTCATTACCTGTCCATGTACAAGCGGTTTGCTGCCGGTAAAGATTCTTGATTACTCTTAAGTCTTTTCCAAATATGTCAAGGCTGCCGAGCATCTCCATTAATTCTTTGTGGCGTATTTTGTCAAACGCCTTCGCATAATTAATAAAGCACAGATATAAGTTCTTCATTTTTATTGCCCTTTCAGAGAGCATCCTAATCATAAATATGGCATTCCTTGTTCCTGTGTCCTTAACGAAACCACACTGTTTTTGTCCTATCTCTGGCATGTTTCTGCTTCTCGCTCTATTCGTCAGGATTAGGACGATCAGTTTTGTTATATGACTCATTAAACTGATGGTTCTGTGGAGTTCGCACTCGTTTGCTCCTGGATTCTTAGGTAGTGCTATGAAGATAGACTTGCTGAGATCATCTGGTATAGCCCCACTATTATAAATTTCATTTGTTATTTTTGTAATTTTCTATATACCAAATTCTTTCAGAGCTATCAGCAGCTCTATGACTATGCCATCTGGTCCAGCTGCTTTGTTTCTATTTAGTTTGACTATTGCAGATTCCACTTCAGACTTTAATATTCCCGGCCCGCCCTCATCTCTGCGTATTATTGGTTCCTCTTTCTTGTCGTGAAAAAGATCTTTAATATATTCTTCCCATCGTTGGAGTATTTCTTCTTTCTCCAAAATGATTGTTCCCTCCTTGGATTTTATATATCTTGTTGAAGAGCAGGTTTTCAAAGTTAGTTTCGTCCAACACCGTAAATAGCTACAAAATCAAAACCTTGAAGGTATATCCTTATACGGAGTGCAATAGATAAATTGTTGTCTAAAGTCCTCTTCTGTCGTTCCTGTATTAAAGAAATCTGGTGAATCCTCGGACCCATCCAACTATCGCCCTATCAGCCTTCTACCTATTTTCGGGAAAGCTTTCGAGGCCATTATTAATGCTGAAATAGTTCAGCATCTTACTGCCCGTAAACTCTTCTCCGACAGGCAGTATGGCTTCCGCTTTGCCAGGTGACGGCCGACATGCTAACAGCCATTACGGAGTACATGTTTCAGGCCCTCGAGGAAACCGACGAAGCTCGTACTGTTGCTCTGGACATCTCCAAGGCTTTTGACAGGGTTTAGTACGCTGGCCTTTTATGCAAGCTACGGGGTTACGGTATTACCGGACAATTGCATGATCTGATCCAATCCTTTCTAAATAGCCGCATAATGAAGGTCGTCCTGAATGGGCATACCTCCACACCCTACTGTACAAACGCTGGTGTCCCTCAGGGCTCCATCCTAGACCCGACGCTCTTCCTTATTTTTATGAATGACCTTCCAGACGAGATCAAGAGCCAGTTAGGCATCTACGCAGATGACAATTTACTCCCGCATCAGCAAGAATACAGGCGTGACGGACAAACATGATCTTGCTGCTGATCTTGAGAAGGATCTACACTCTGGTGAATTGGGGTAAGAAGTGGCTTGTAAATTTCAATGCGTCTAAGACCAAGCTGCTGTCTGTCAATCATCACAGGCAACCCCTCCTGCATCCCTTAAGCATGGACCAAGCTAGTCTCCTCGAAAGCAATACTCTGCGCCTCCGCGGCCTTACGCTCTCCTCTGATCTCAAGTGGAACCACTAAATAGAGTCAATAGCGAAATTTACTGCTAGGAAGGTTGGGTCACTGTGTCGGGCCAGGAAGATTTTCCCACCTGTAACCATCCTGCATATATACAAATCAACCATTCGTTCGTGCATGGAGTACTGCTGCCATATATGGTCATGTGCCCCCGCTGTTCATCTCGGTGTTCTTGACAGGCTCCAAGGAAGAATCAGTAATGTGATAGGTACCGACATGGCGGCTCGACTACAGCCACTTTCCCACCGACGAGATGTGGCTTCCCTTTGTCTTTTCTATAAATACTTCCATGGCTTCTGTTCCAACGAGCTTGAGTCACTGGTGTTTACTCGTGCAACCAGACTGGCAACTGGCTCTCACCCACTCACAGTTAGATCAACCAAATGCAGACGACAATTCTACTCTTGCAGCTTCTTTTCCTTCACTTCCCGCCTGTGGAACTCGCTTCCTTATTCTTGCTTTCCTGACGGCCACCACCTCCAGGAATTTAAATGCAAGGTCTATTCTTATCTCTTAACTACTGACCCTACTTCTTTCCACCCTGTCCTGTAGATCCTTTCCTTTCTCTCATGTTCGCAACTGTCATCACACCTGTATTCCCATCCTTCTCTTGCTCCTTTATAACTGGTTCGCCCTTCTCCTCATTCTCCTCTAATCCTTTTACTCTTATGTAGCCCCCTGAACATCAGTGGCGTTCCCGCCTTGCTCTGGGTGATTTGATTAAAAAAAATACGCAAAAATGAAAATACAACTAACATTTCGTTTTAACAGATATAATTACGAAAATGACGCAAAAATACTTTGAAATAGGAAAGAGTAAATTTTTTATATAAAATCAACATTTGATTCATTCACTGCCTCTAGATAATTGCAGAATCCTCTTTAACAATTATGCTTCAGATTTGCACAAGATCTTCAGCCAATTTCTATGCAGTTCGATAATTTTATGTTAATTGCCGATGATTATTAGCAATATCCAGCGTCGTCTTGTCTTTTGTCGACAGATAAAGATCATTTTTGAGTACGTAATGTAAAAAAAAACAAACAAACAAAAAACAAACAATTCTTTATCGATCAAATCAGCCTTTAAATTTTTTTAAAACTCCAAATGTTCGAATTAATTTCAGATATCGAAATTCATCGCTTCTCGTGCTCATTATTTCCAGAATTATCGGGATTTTGTTCAATATGCACAAAGAAACGTTGCTATCATTCAGACAATAAACCTTCAGGTTCAAATCTGTAAGCATTTTACATCTTGGTTAAGCATTAAGTGGCTAATAAGGAGAGAGTAAAACAGCTCGACCATTAAGCGCTTCCATGTCGCTACTTCCATGGAAAGTGCCAAGACGAACTACATTCATTAGTTCCACTAGTTCCAACCTTTACTGCTAGAACTCGCTATTCTATTCGCATTGTAACTGTCGTGGACCCGGTTAAGAGTTCAGCAAAAAATAATACAACAACAACCAAAATAGAAAATAACGAATATATATTAAACACAGCAAAATACAACAGTAGAACGATAATACGGTTAGTGAGCAATACTACAATTCGACCCTCGAACTGGGACTCGTAATGGTCATTACGGTATCAGTGTTCGTGGACGAATATTATCTATGTTCAGGGCGTTGTCCTCAGGCTATCTACTAGCTACTTCCAAGCTACTCACTCTTTCTCTCCTGCCACCTCTTGTGAGGGGAAGTATATGTAGTGGTTGGAAGAGTTCAATTCGTTGGATGGGTGGTGCCGCTATGACAGTAACGAACCACCCGTATTAGTTAGAAATAATTTCTACTCACGCAGCTTCTTCCAGTGAACCACTGCACTGTGGAAACGATTCCCAAGATGAAGTTTCTCCATCACTACAATCTTAGCCTGATCAAATCTAGGGTTAACTTTTTCTTCCATTTCTATTCGTATAAACTGCCTCTTACTTTGGAACCTTCTATCTTTAGTGGCCGCCGGGCCTTTTTGTACACCGTGAACCCTACTATAAAATATATAAAGTTATTTGGTTTTATATATCAGTAATGAATTGAGCACTCTGGCTATTGACGTACGATACATGATACGCTAAAAGTTTGCCTCCTTCAACCGAGCGCCCATATCCCAGAGGTAGAATTGCCGACTGACGCCAATTCAGTTGGGTTTCAATCCTGGGTTAAAAGCAATCGGAATCTAACCGTACTGATGAGCTGTGATACAGTGAAACAGATCTGTCTGCGGATGACTATATATGATGACTATATATATATATATATATAGTAAAGAATTATTCAATAACTATATTTAAAACTTGGTACATTATTTAATAACTATATTTAAAACTAGGTACATTAAACATTTTAACATATTTTACAGATTATTTCTATCACAAATACAAATAAAGTTATAATTTTCGTAAGCGCACACGAACTTTATGGACACCCTTCGATTAAGAAAATTATAACTATTTCTATTTGTGAAAGAAATAATCGGTAAAAAATGTTAACAAGTTTAATGTACCTAGTTTTAAATATAGTTATTGAATAATTCTTTACCCACCAAATTTGCAACAATTTTTAGATAAGTAACAAAATATGAACTGCAAAATCGTATTACCCTTTGTATTGCTAATGATGGAGGACATGTGGAAACTTAAATAAAATTTCAATAAAACCTTAAAAAATATAGATTTACTTCTTTCTAACCCTTTTTACAAATTATTTCTATCGCAAAGACAAATAAAATTATAATTTTTTTAAAGTGCACACGAACTTTATAAACACCCTATATATATATATATATATATATATATATATATATATATATATATATATATATATCTTTATTTTATTTCTGTTTTTGGGTTTTTCGGGGTTTTTGAAATTCATTCGTGTAAAATCTTCTGTACAATAAAGACGGAAGCTGAAGATGATTCGACTGAAATAGGCATTTAACCATGGAATAACGTATCTGTCTTAATTTTTACATATATTTGCTCTATATGTATTTATATAAATATATATTTAGAGATCTCCAGAGAGTTATTCTACCACTTTGTGTACAGGATACATCTTTGGATTCTTCTATATCTACATCGCACAAATATATATATATATATATATATATATATATATATATATATATGGGCAGCAATCTCTTTTATGCAAGTTTCATTAAAAATGACTGACAAGTTGTGATGGTTAAGTTTTTAAGTAATTTTTAATGTGATCATGTGATTTATTTCTTTTGAGGATATAAATAATTTAAAAATTCTCCAAATGTTTTGTTTATCCGAGCGATTTTGGCTATACTTTTAGCTATTTGCGAGGATAAATGTTATGTTACGTGTAATAGAATGTAAATGGTGTTATGTATAATGTGGAGTAGTGGTATGTGTTACGTATCGAACATGGTAAGGACTTACGGCCTATCACGTTGAATACACCGGTTCTCGCTCGATTACCGAAGTGAAGCAACTTTGAGCCTGGTCAGTACTTAGATGGGTGACCGCTTGGGAATACCAGGTGCTGTAAGCGTATAGTGACGGATGTGCGTTGTGGTGCAGTGGATATCGGCTCGGAAAGAGAAAACGGTGAGCCGAGTTTGAATTCCAGTTGAATACCCTGTATTCACTTAAGCACTGGTACCTTTCGGAAAGGTATTAGTCCGTCCATTGCCTCCAGTTTTGGGTTAAATAACAAGGGTAGGACTTGAGGACCCTGCTCTTAAAAAAAATCCCAATGAATCCTGAAAAAGCAAAATGTTGTAAAAATAAAATAACCTTACCCAAAAATCATTGGTTATGACCTTAAATGATCCCATAAGGATTGATAGGTCATTAAGCCTTACAAACATGGTAAGCATTTTGTTAGCGTGTTCGTAGTTGATGTTATTGCGTGTTGGGTTACGCGTATTTAATAATAAGGCCTTCATTATTTTAAGTCTTTTCTTTTTTTTTTGCGTGTGGTTGATGCGATAATATTTGTGCTGCCAGAGAATATGTTCCAGATATGGTTTGGTAGGTCTCCGTGGGTGTTTACACGAGATCTCCGTTGAGAAAAATGTAGCGTTAGTCTTCGAGTCAGCTTCGTACTGGTATCGCTGATATAATTATTTACGAAATTAGGATCAAGAACGCAGTTCTTCAAAGGACATGTGACTTCATAAATAATGTTGTAGTTTCGATCTCACAGATGACTCGTTGTTTTTGATGATGCGGTTAGCCGCTTTAAATTTAGCATAATAGATGATTAATTTAATTTTGTTGTTTAAGTCGACGGCAGTTGCGTATTTTTGAAGTGAAGATTCGTCCTTTTTCGGAGTGAAGATTTGTCCTGCTTATAATTACTATGAATTGATCTTCGTAGAGAAGATATCAATGTCATTATTTTTATATTAATGTTATTTTTTTATTTTTGTAGAAGATATTAATGTTTTTATTATTATCAGTGTGTTTACTGTTGTTACTCATGTTTGAAAGAAAAAGTCTAATATGGCAGTCAACCAAATAATTTGGAAATCCGTTGTTGACGAGTGTTTGTTTGGCGTTATCGAGTTCTTTGAAGAATAGTGATCGAGAGGATGAATTCTCGTAAGCTCTCGTGAGGAAATTTTTAATGACGCCGATTTTATATCTAAGAGGACATTGACAAATAGAAATAAGGTGACAGGAAATTTTTACTGGTAAGTTTTTTATATAGAGAAGCAATGAAAGTATTATTACGAGACTCTTCGAGGGTGTCTTAGAATGGGAGTTTTTAAAAAAAAATTTTTTTAAGCTCTTATGTAAAAATGATGACGGATTGTTTTCGAATGCAGATTTAAGATTATCGATTTCGTTTTTGTTCTGAGCAAAAGTAAAAAATAACATCTACATGGCGGATGTATATTGTGGGTTTGGAAAATTTTTTAAGTATTTTTTACATTGGACATGTAAAAGTTAGAAAAACATAGACCAAGACTATTTCCCATACTTACGCCGTTACTTTGGGGGTAATTGTGGCGTTCATGGTGGTAAAAATTGGAGTAGATAGACTAAACTATTGCCCGGTTCACACTTCACCCACGTCTATTGAACAGGTGTAGAGACTCATCCCTTGTTTCCTATTTAGGGTGCGGTTTCCGGTTTTCCCTTTTCATTCTTTTACTCTTTTCCATTCTTTTGCTCTTTTTTTTCTCAATTGGAGTAGATAGACTAAACTATCGCCCGGTTCACACTCCACCCACGTCTAGTGAACAGGTGTAGAGGCTCATCCCTTGTTCCCTGTTTAGGATGTGGTTTCCGGTTTTCTCTTTTCCAACCTTACTCTTACGTAGCCCCTTGCGCATCAGTGGCGTTACCGCCTTGCTTGTGGTGATATGATTAAAAAAAAATGGAGCCTGGCTAGTACAAACTAGAATAGAGTGTGGGATTGATAGCTGGTGAAGATATCGAAATATATACGGAGTGAACGATTATGTCGATGGTTTCAGTAACAAGGACGTTAATGAATAAGTTTTCGACGTTAAGGGATACGAGGGTACCTTGGTTAGGGATGGTGGATTTAATAATTTGAAGAAATTCGTGGGTTGACTTGATACTCTAACTGGTTGGTAGGAATGAGGTGATATCATTTAAAATTTTAGACAATTGATATATGGGGGTAGGGATCTGGGAGATTGTGGGTCATGAGGGATATCCAGGATTATGTATTTTGACGTTACCATAAATCACTCACCCTCCGTGCATAGATTACTGCTGTCATATCTGGCCAGGTACCCCTGCTCTTCATCTGTGTTCTCGACAGGCTCCAAAGAAAAAAATTGTAATGTGATAGATCCCGACTTGGCAACTCGACTATAGCCACTTCCTCACCGGCGGGATGTGGCTTCTCTCTGTCTATTCTACAAATATTTTCATTGCTTCTGTTCTGACGAACTTAAGTCACTGGTGCCCCCACCACAAGAATTTACACGTGCAACCAGACTGGCAACACGGTCCCACCCATTTACAGTTAAATCAACCAAATGAAGCCGACAACTCTACTTCAGTAGCTTATTTTCTCGCACTTCCCATCTGTGGAACTCTCTTTCATATACTTGCTTCTCTGAGTTTGCTACAACCTCCAGGAACTTAAATGCAATGTCAATTCCCATCTCTTATCCACTTGACTCCAGTCTTTTCTACATGACCCCGTATATCTTGTTCTTTTTATTTCGCTCTACTTTCGCAAATGTTTTCACACCTGTTCGCAACATTCTCCTGCCCTTTGTCGTAACTGGTTCGTCTTTCTCTTCACTCTCCTCCTAACTAAACTTTTACTCTTATGTAGCCCCCTGCGCCTCAGTGGTAGCACTGCCTTGTATGGGGTGAAACGATAAAACATATATATACATGTTAGGTATACGGGTTCATAATCACCAATGATTTTTTTTTTATTTCCAAGGATCCTATAATGGCATTATTAGACGCTATGAGTTTGTTGACGCATATTTTTATAGATTTGATGGGGTTCGTATTTAGTCGTGTGAATTTTGATCACTCGTCTAGGAGATGCTGTAAATTTTTATGATAATGTAAATTATCCAAAATTAAGTAAATGTTGGATTTATCAGTTCGTCAAATGACAATGTTGGGGTTGATTATTAGTTGTTTGGCTGCATTTATGAGTTTTGCATCAAAGATGAAGAAAAAACTTGACGCAATTGAAATGTGGTTTTACAGAATATGTGGATATGATGGGTCGAGTATGTGAGCAATGATGAGGTTTTGGAAAGGATGGGAATGAAAAAGAAATTAATACTGAGCACCAGAAAGAGATAGCTGAAGTTCCTGGGAAATGCCATGAGGAAAGAGGGTTGGAGAACCTGACACTAACAGGCCAGATAGAGGGTAAAAAGAGACAAGGGAAAGCAGCGGATAGCATATTTGAAGGACCTAATCAGGAGGGTCGCATGGTGTAACAGGAAAAGGCATGCTAAGAGCCACCAGGGATAGGGAGACGTGGAAAGCCATGCTCACATATGTCCTGAAAGGACAGGGCACATAGAAGAAGAAGAAGAAAGAATAAGATTGTAGGTGTTAAGTAGAGAAAGGTCATTTAGACCTTCAGCCTTGCAGAGATCCCTGAGGTTTGGGTATAGTTTTATTTGTTTGTTCTTCTCCAGTTAGAGTAATAACTGGTGTAAAATTACGATTTCATTTTTCTTTGTGATTAGGTTACATTTTGGTTATTTATGACAATTAGGACCAAGGTTTAGGAATTCTGGTCTGTTAATGTATGACTGGATTAGTTTATGTATTTGTCAGTAGGATAATACCCTAGTATAGGTGGCAGAGTTTTTGTGATTGATTGTCGGTGTTTTTGTGTTCAGCATTGTAGATACTGAGGTTAATGTGCTGTAGTGATTCTTGATATTCAGGTCTGATCAGGAGATTTTGTAGTGTGGCATATGTGGCTTCCCTGTGCCTCTTCTACAAGTACTTGCATGGCTTCTGCTCCGATGAACTTAGATCACTGATGCCGCCTAAGCACGAATTTGCACAAGATACTAGATTGGCAACTAGGTTCCACCCTTTTACAGTTAAACAGATAAGATGTACCCGTAATTTCTACTCCAATAGCTTCTTTTCTCGCGCTTCCCGCCTGTGGAATTCCCTTCCACAAGTCTGCTTTCCCGACAACTACAATCTCCAGGTGTTTAAATGTAGGGTCAATAGACACCTCCTATAACACAAACTTCCAATTATTCTCAGAACACTCTCATCTACCCAGCCCTCATTCTCGGTATCCTTATGTAGCTCCCTGCGCAGTAGTGGCAGTGAAATGCCTTGCTCGGGGTGAAACGCTTATAAAAAAAATAAAAAATGTGTTTGGATTTCGTTATTCAAACGTTGGATTTCACTATTTGCTATTGCTGTTTGTCGTAAAACAAGTTTTTTTTTTCTGGAATAAGGTGGTGTTGCTTTCCTTGTTGGCTGCCGGGTCATGTAAATTGAAAATTGTATATTTGGGAAACTATCTCTCTTTTTTTTTTAATCATGTCACCCCAAGCAAGGCATTCCACTGCCACTATAGCGCAGGGGGTTACACAGGGCGATAGACGAGTTAGGATGTACATAGGGGAAGAGCTGGAAAGAATGGGAGGGTTAGTGTGTTAGGAGGTGTCTATTGACCTTACATTTAAACTCCTGGAATTTATAGTCGTCGGGGAAGCAAGCATGCAGAAGGGAATTCCACAGGTGGGAAGTGCGAGAAAAGAAGCTGTTGGAGTAGAAATTGCGGTTACATTTCATCTGCTGAAAGATTCATTAAAACTGAGAGACAAGGTGCGATAGTTAGGTTTTTATGTAATTTTTCATGTGATCTTATTATTTCTTTCTTTCGAGTATATTAATTGTCCAATTGTTTTGATTATCCGAGCTATAAATTTAGCCATTTTCGAGGATGAATGTAATTTTACGTGTAACAGAATGTAAGTGTTGTTATAATTTATGTGCTCAAACACATTATATATATATGTCATATCTTTGAGGAGAGAAAGAGGGGGAGGGAAACGTTTGGAGTGAGATATACCAACAGATTGGATATCTATCTATCTATCTATCTATATATATATATATATATATATATATATATATATATTATAATCCTATCTAATCTATCTCTTTCTGAACTCTTGCTCTCCCTATCTCTCTGTACATCTCTTTCTCACTTTTTCTATCTATATCAGCATGTACATAGGTATTTATTTATCTCTGTATGTGCCTTTATCTATCTATCTCAGATTGTTCATATCTATCTATCTATCTATCTATCTATCTATCTATCTATCTATCTATCTATCTATCTATCTAGATAGATAGATAGATAGATAGATAGATAGATAGATAGATATGTACTAACTGAAATAGATACACTGAGTATATATATATATATATATATAGAGAGAGAGAGAGAGAGAGAGAAAGAGAGAGAGAGAGGGGGAGCGAATGCGTTTTATGTTAGTAACTGTTAAAAACAAAAATTTCAATTTGGATGTTCAATTTGTTTGAGCAATAAATATGTTTTAGATTAAATGAATTGGCTTGTGAAAGATATTATTTTCAAAAAGAAATATGTGGTGTTTACAAGAAATCCATTTTTCATTATTAAGCTCGATACTGATTAATAGACATCACACACACTCACGCACACACACATATATTTATATATAATTATGAGTATACGTTTTGTTAAATTTAATTTTTAACTGCCCTGTCTCCTATCAACTAACACACTCATTTTTCTCAGTTGCTTTGAAATTCACCCAATAAGAAGCACACATTAAGAGGTACGCCGGTGGGTCCGGTTGACTGCGCCTACGCAAACCTGAGCAGAATTTTTATTTCTAGTTGTCCATAGAAAAAATAAATTTTTAACATGCCAATAGCAGACGACAAATTCAATAAATTTTCCCTTTTGTTAAAACTTATAACACGGTTTGAAAACATGCATTACATAAAATAAACTTAGGCTTTCACGCAGTTTTCTGTGACAACAAAATATAGAAAATGAAAATGGAAAATAAACAATATATACTTAGAATGACAAAGAGACAATCAAAGATGGAGTTCTACAAAAAGCAGAGAATACCATCGACGCAGTATGTCAGCAACGAGGAAGTTTTAAAGATTACTGGAATAAAATGGAAACATACCTAGAATCAGATTGAATGATTGTCTTTTCTTTGTTATTTTACTGCTTAGCAATCCTTTGCTTATCAATACTAAGAATGACAAAGAGACAATCAAAGATGGAGTTCTACAAAAGGAAGAGAATACCATTGACGGGGTATGTGAGCAACGACGAAGTTTTGAAGAATACTGGAATAAAATGGAATCATACCTAGAATCAACTGAATGATTGTCTTTTCTTTGTTACTTTACTGTCTAGCAATCTTTTGCTTACCAATACTTAGAATGACAAAGAGACAATCAGAAATGGTGTTCTACAAAAGGCAGTGAATAACATTGACGGTGTATGTGAGCAACGAGGAAGATTTAAAGAATACTGGAATAAAATGGAAACATAGCTAAAATCAGATTGTCTTTTCTTTGTTATTTTACCAATCATTTGCTTAACACTACTAAGTATGACAAAGAGACAATCAGAGATTGAGTTATACAAAAGGCAGAGAATACCATCGACAGAGTTAGTGAGCTACGAGGAAGTTTTAAAGAATACTGAAATAAAATGGAAACATACCTAGAATCAAATCGACTGATTCTCTTTTGGTTGTTATTTTACTACTTACTAATCATTTGCTTACCAATACTAAGAATGACAAAGAGACCATCAGAGAGTTCTACAAAAGGCAAAGAATACCATTGACGGAGTATGTGAGCAACGAGGAAGTTGTAAAGAATCAGTCAGTCAATTAAGTGCCATACGTGAAACACGCTTGGGTGATCATGTCTCGAAGGAGACATGACTGACTGGGCAGAAGATTATCCCGCAGTAGTTTGCCATTGCTTTCTGCGGTAGACTAGTTGCCAGCCAAGTCTATAGAACCCAATCTGTCCTGTTAGTTAGAATAGCATAGAGACAATCAGAGATGGAGTTCTACAAAAGGCCACGAATACCATCGGCTGAGTATGTGAGCAAAGAGGATATTTTTAAAATACTGGAATTAGATGGAAACATACCTAGTATCAGATTGAATGATTGTCTTTTTTTTGTTATTTTACTCCATAACAATCCTTTGCTTACCAATACATAGAATAGCATAGAGACAATCAGAGATGGAGTTCTACAAAAGACAGACAATACCATTGACAGAGTATGTGAGCTACGAGGAAGTTTTAAAGAATACTGAAATACAATAAAATATTCCTAGAATCAGATTGAATGATTGTGTTTTCTTTTTTATTTTACTACTTACCAATTCTTTGCTCACCGATACTTACATTGACAAATAGACAATATGAGATGGAGTTCTACAAATGGTAAAGAATACCATCAACGGAGTATGTGAGCAACGAGGAAGTTTTAAAGAATCAGTCAGTGAAGTGCCATACTTGAAATACCCTTGGGTGATCTTGTCTCGAAAGAGACATGACTGACTGGGCAGAAGATTATCCCGCTGTAGGTTGCCTTTGCTTTCTGCGGTAGACTTGTTGCCAACCAAGACTATAGAACCCAATCTGTCCTGTTATTTAACCCATAACTGGAAGGAAGAGACGGATGAATACCTTCCCTAAGGGTATTTGCGCTTGAGTTATGGAAACATACCTAGTATCAGATTGAATGATTGTCTTTTCTTTGTTATTTTACTGCTTAGCAATCCTTTGCTTACCAATACTAAGAATGACAAAGAGACAATCAAAGATGGAGTTCTACAAAAGGCAGAGAATACCATTGACGGAGTATGTGAGCAAAGAGGAAGTTTTAAAGATTACTGGAATAAATTGGAAACATACCTAGAATCAGACTGAATGATTGTCTTTTATTTGTTATTTTATTCCTTAACAATCCTTTGCGGATTATTTAAAGCTAAAAGAATTTGCAATGCAGGAATATCTTTTATTAAGCATGAATATTTTTATTAACAATGTTTTTTTTAGAATAACGATGATTCTTTCAGATACAAGTCTTACTACTTAGTACATAAAAAGATTTTCCGACGCTATTTCCGAGTAAATTACTTAATACGCGAAAGAGGATGATGAAATTTCTTGGAAACATAATGTAGACAAAGATTTAGCGAATTTGACATGAAACTGAGAAAGCAGAAGAGAAGCAGCGAGTGACTGACCTTACGGACATGTGTGAATGGATGACAGAAAAATGATTTTCAGGAGGCAAGCATAGATTAGAGCTTCAATGGATAGGAATTTGATTGACTGCCCTGAATAAATACAGTGTGTTAAATAATATTTACATACCATGTTCCGTATGCTTCACTATTCATCACCTGAATTTGTGTAGAGGTAGTTTGCGCTCAGTCTGTACTAATGTCTTTCAGATCTCTTTGCCATCTATAAAGTTGGGGTTTCTAGCCTTAGTTGTCAGACAGTCTAAGAGAAAGACAATTTTGAATTCAAGACCGTGTCAAGGCAAATGAAATTTATTCCTTATTCTTCCCCAAGAAACGATTAGGCACAAATTACAGATATGAACATTTCACAAGCCACAAGCCACAAGCCACAAGCCTCATTTCCTTTGTTTTCCCTGGATATCAACACTATATCTTAATTAACTTTATTTTTTTAAATTTCTAAGTTTTTTTAATCATTTCTCTTCAAGAAAGCTGGAACCGCTGCTGTTGCGCAGTGGGCTACAGTGAAGGAAAATAGATACAATGTAAATGTTGTGTTGAAAGAAATGATAAAAGATGGATAAAATTCAATGAGATAAAAGATTGTAATTGATGATGTATTTAAACGTTTAGAGGTTGCAGCTCTTAGGTTGAAGCTATTAGGGAAGCAAGTAAATGGAAAGGAGTGTCACTAGGAATTTTTAGAGTAGAAGAGGCGGTTGCATTTAACTATTTCAACTGTAAATAGGTGGGACCTAGATGCCAATCTAGTAGCACGCCTAAATTCATGTGTTTGAGACACCAGGGAAAGAAAACTCCCCAGAAGAAATGCCATGAAAATATTTGCAGAAAGAACAGAGGGAAGCCACGTTACGTCGGTGAGAAAGTGACTGAAGTTGAGAAGCCAAGTCAGGATTGGTTACAATTGCAGAAACTTTGTTTTAATATTGTTTCATATATGAAGCAAGGATATTCTAAATATTATTGATTACCCGCGACACACTGGTGTGTCATTCGTCACCGGAATATATTTTATAAACATGATTTCGACGTACCGTCCTGTGTATGGAAAAAATGGTTTAATAAACAACAGATGAAATTCCAAAAAGGATCAAAGACAGAATAAGATATAAAATAAATTTTTAAAAAATGGTTATGGTGAACCATGATCTCATAAGTAATCACTCAAAGTATCCTACATCCAATAATCCTCATAGAAAAAAATTCTTCTTCTTATTCTTCTTCTCTTCCTCCTCCTCCTCCTCCTTCTTCTTCTTCTTCTACTTCAGGGTGTAGGCGATTGTGGTCTTCCACATCAAACTATCTTTTATAACTCATAATATCCCTTCTCTTGTTAGCTTTTCCGGACCTGCTCCACCATTCATCTTCTTAAGTCCATCAACTATGTTACGGGTTGCGTTCCCCTGTCTCATTATCCCTCCATTCGTTCTCTGACTGTCAGATTATTTCGGCCCTCCTTCATAATTACATGCACCCAAAACGTCAGCTGTCTTTTCCTGATGTTAATTTTAAGTTTCCTTTTCGTTTCCATCCTTCTGTAAACCTCTCCTTGCTCATATATTCAGTCCATGTTATCCTCAACATCCTTCTGTTATAAACGCATTTCCGTTGCTTCCAGTCGTTCCCTCATCTTTCTTGAGATTATCCAGCATTTGCTGCCATATTGAAGGATAGATATAACATACCAATCCAGTAATTTCTCCTTTGTTTCCAGTGAAATCTTTCTGTCTCTTAATACTTTAGTCAACGCCTGGAATGCATCCTTGGCGATGACAATAAGTCATTGGATCTCAGGCTCGCACTTAACGTATGAAGCTTTTTCAAACATTTTCAAGCCAATCGCAAATCCTTCGTGTTATAACAAATAAAAATCATTAAGATATACTAATTCGTAATATAGTAGAATTTCACGTTTGGTTTTCTCTTTATTTTTATTTATTTTGAATATATTGTGGCACTCTTGTGGTGGAGATGTGGCGAGTACCAAAGAAGATACTTCTTTTCAAGTCATAGAAAGAAAAACATTCCGAATGTTATATGTTCATAAAAAGACAATTGTTTTTAAGCGTTCACAAAGTGTTTTTTTAAATCAGTGTTTTTGCTCGTATCCCCACGGTGAGGTGATGTGACGATAGCTAGACAATTAGCCAAAAGACAATTCGCAGACTGACAGTTCCCTGACAGACAATTCCAAAAATAGCTTTACGTCTTTCCTTTTTGTTTTTTTTTGTTTTTTAACAATCTTTGTAAGCTTTTCTGTCGTCATCATTGTGTTTGTAAAGACAGAATGAGGAGGCAAAAAGCTTTTATTTGAGGGACACGCCTCTATCCTTGACAAAAGTAGAGAATCTAAAAGTTACATAAGGTGCGAAAAATACAAAACTGTGCAATGCAAAACTGATAATAATCGATGATGTAATTAGCAGAACGTCTTCGGATTCATCCCATTCGTCCAACAACATGACAATTCGCCGACAGTTTATAAAAAAATGAATAAGAACTTGAAATTGAAATGACTTGCTCCGTCCGTGAATTGTCTGTCGGTGAGCTGTCCATCAACGAATTGTCTTTCGGAGAATTACCCGCACATGGATGTGACACAAGCCCGGTTTATTGCGGTGCACCCATGTACAATGAAACCAAGGCCCAAAAATTACCTGCCATCGCAACTATCAGTTTTTCGGTAACTTCTGGTCCTCTTTTTTAGTGCAATGAGGAGGTACTGCTGCGGGAAACCGTTCACCTTGGCACCACTTAATTTTCTTTTTCAGCCGTGTTCTGTTTGCAGAGACACGACTGAATTGTCCTCTGCCCGAAAATAGAGACCCTACTGAGAGATGATAACAATACGAGCAGGGCAATACGATTTAGCTAAGTGCCCCAATCACTACCGAGAAAGATTTAACATTTTTCTCCGATATTTTCCACAATCTGACGATATCAAACTTCAGTTCAGATTAGTTGATATTTTCTATTTGTTTTGCTGTAGTAACAAACAGGTGCAGCCATATCAATTATTTGACATTGATTTTTGTTGTGTTGAAGACAACTATATCGGGTCTTCGGGGTTCAATAACTCGATTTCTTCGAAAGCCATAGAAACAAACATTCTTTGACTTGCTTTCTCCTGCCATTACTCTGAATGATACGTGTTTAAATCATTTCTCGGTCACGTTATAAACATACTATTTGCGAAAGTGCAAGTGCAAGTTAACGCAAATTCTGTCACGACGTCTTTTCTACTCTCTCAGTGCCAGCACTTTACAGCCACGGATTGACATTCGCTTGTTTCTTGCCACAAAGCCTACACACTGTGTTATTTGTAATACGGTGTAATCTATTACTATTTCAAATTTACCCGTGCCGTCAAAAATGACGACAAATTATTTATTTATATATATATATATATATATATATATATATATATATATATATATATAATAACGATAGTAATAGTAACAAAAATAATAATGCTAATACTAGTAATTGTTATACTATATTCTAGTTCGTCTTGAAAAACCCACCGAGAACGTACTCGGGGGGAAAATGAGGGGAAGTAAATAAAAGAAACAAACGAAGTACATGAGAACCTTCTTACCCTGACGAGCCGTAGGGTGAAACCTAAGTAGGTTTGTTGGCTCTTACTTAGATTTATTCTGTCTCTCTATCTATCTATCTATCTATCTATCTATATATATATATATATATATAGAGAGAGAGAGAGAGAGGGAGAGAGAGAGAGAGACAGAATAAATCTAAGTAAGAGCCAACAAACCTATTTAGGTTTCATCCTACGGCTCGTCAGGATAAGAAGGGTCTCATATATATATATATATATATATAGATACGTGTGTGTGTGTGTGTGTGTGTGGTAATTATTATTGTTATTATCATAGCATTCTGCAAGTCAATAGCTATACAGTTTCGGTGTTAAAACATTATTATCAGGCAGTAAAATGTGGTTAATTTACTTCGTAATATATATAGATCAAGAAATTAAAAAAAAAAAAAATAAAATGGTAAAAAAGTAAAAAATAAATAAAAACATAAGAATAAAGGTGTCATCCAATAGGATGAATTAAGTAGGGTTGGGAGGTTATGACATTTTAAAGCATGGTGTGTGCAAGACTCAGACAGAAGTGTTTCAAAATATTGCCAAAAGAAGCCAGAGGTCAAAAAAATGTTAGACCGGAAAAAAGCGATAAAGATAAAGGAAAAAAAAAAAAGAAGAAAATAAATGGAAAAAAGAAAAAAAAAGAAGAAAGAAAAGAGAAAAACTAAAATCGAAACAATGATAAAATAAAATAAAGTAAATAAAATAAAAAACAATATAAAGCATAAGAATAATATAAAAATATTAAAATTAAAATTAAAATATTTTCTTGAAGGGAATTTGTTAATAAATACAAATAAAATAACGACAGTTACTTTTTAAAAAATACGAGTAAAATAAGCTAAAATTCAAGGAAAAATAGTAAAAATACCCTTGGGAAAACGTATTAATCCATCTCTTTTCCTTTCAGCTATATGTTAAATAGTAGAACAGATTGAGTTCTTTAGCCTTGGTTGGAAACCAGTCTGCCGGAGAAAGTAATGGCAACCTATTGCGAAAAGGTTTCTGCTCAGTCAGACATGTCCCTTCAAGACATGATCACCCAAACGTGTATTACGTATGACAATTATCTGACTAATACTCTTCTGAGTAAATTTAACAGTGTATTTTTTCTTAAATATCTTGTAAGCAGGAGCTACCAGGGCCTATATTATTACAGGTATTTTTAAAGTACTACATTTTTCAATTTCAAGGGTTATATATTTTCTTATATTTTTCATATTCTTTAAAATATCTCTGATGGCACAGCCATGTTTATTAGAAAATACTGTTTTTAATCTTGACAAACTATGTCTGGTCTCTGTCGGCTTCTTAAAAGTGAAATGGATAAATTGTTGTCTAAATGACACAAAAATTAAAATAACACTGATATCTTCTTTTAACAGATATTGCCGCGGAGCCGGTTAAAGGTCCAGTAAGAATAACGCAAAAACTACCAAATAGGAAAATACGAATATATATTAAATACGGAAAGAATACAATACATGGAACTTGGTTAGTAGGAACGATAATACGAATTAGTGTGGAATACTAAGATTCGACCCTCGGCCTTAGAACTGGGGCTCGTAATGGTCGTTAAGGTAGCAGTGACCGACTCTCGGCTGATTTCGGGCCGCTCTGAGGGCGCTCTCCTCAGGCTACTTTCTCTCACTTCTTGTGAGGTGGGGTATAAGTAATGGTTGGAAAAGTTTATTCAGTCTGTCGGTGATGCCGCCATGATAGATATATTTTACCAAAATTACACAAAATAACTTGAAATAGTAAAGTGTAAATTCATTCAATAAAATTGCCATTGGCTTTAGTCACAGCCTCCAGATGACCTCGGCATCATATACATCTTTTCTCAACAGTATCCTCGTTTAAGTTGGTGAATGCTACTAATGTCCTTACCATCAGTTTATTTTTGATGTTACAAGGGGTTTTGTTGGTCTCTAACCCTAACCCTAACCCCACACATAATAATCAAAATGGTTTTATAAGTCTTCGTGTCTAAGTGTTCTTTTCACAGTTCACAAAATATAGCAATTCTTGGTCTGTCACGTCTATTTTTCTATTCTTGTAGGTGTTTGTTTATTTGACACTAAGCAATAGAATCCAGAACATCCTGCAAAGGATATTGCAATTTAATCCTCATATTTCAGATATGAGATTCCTCTTGAGATTTAAACATAGCCTACGTAGGGCAATGGCACCTTAGTAAGCTTATTCATTTTAGGGCCGTACACATTTATTGTCTATCATTTTTCAAAGCAATCTGGAAAATTCTCTTTCGGGATTACTATCAGATGCGTCGTTGCGTTCCCTTTAGTCTCACCTACGGAGATTCGATAGTGATGTTCGCTTAGGGGAAAAAACAGAAGTTTCATGAATAAAATTTGGACAGAAAATCTAACAGACTTTCCCCGACAAGAAAAAAATTTGCAAGAGATTTCATTTGCTCTGTAATTAATTTTCTAAGCGAGATCGCCAATATGAGCACCCAGTGAGGATGGAACTCACTTTTTCATCTTTGCTCGGTAATTGTAAGAGCCACTCAATACAGGTTCTCTTTATTGCCAGAGGGAAGAAGAGCCACTCACTACAGGTCCTTTTTATTGCCAGACAGAAGTCTGTCTACATCATGACTTTGCCACTGAATCTTTAAGCTTATGTCAATATCACATTGAAACACCAGTCGCTGTACGATAACTCAATTTAAGCAACGTTGAGCCTGATATGTACCTAGATGAGAGAACACTTGGGAAAAACTATGTTTTTGTAAGTTCGGATCTCCATCCAGCTATCTGTTAAATATCAGAACAGATTAGGTTTTATAGCTTCGGTTTGAAACCAGTCTACCCAATCAGACATGTTCCTTTTCGAGACATGATCACCCAAGCGTGTATTACGTATGACAATTATCTGACTGATACTCTTCTGAGTAAATTTAACAGTGTATTTTCTTCTTAAATAGCTTGTAGGCAGCGGCTATCAGGACCTATATTATTATAGGTATTTATAAGGTGTAGCAGGTCCTCTTTATTGCCAGACGGAAGTCTGTCTACATCAAGACCTTGCCACTGAATCTTTAAGCTTATGTCAATATCACATTAAAACATAAGTCGCCGTACGATAACTGAATTTAAGCAACGTTGAGCCTGGTATGTACCTAGATGAGAGAACACTTTGGAAAAATCAGGTTTTTGTAAGTTCGGATCTCCATCCAGCTATCTGTTAGCAGGTGAGATTGGGTTCTATAGTCTAATCAATAACTAGATGAGTGAACACTTTGAAAAAAACAGGTTTTGTAAGTTAGGATGTGCGAGTAGTTTAATAGCTTGGAATTTTTAATCGGAGAGCCGAGTTCCAATTTCAATCGGGTTCATTATATTCACGCGAATACCCTTGGGAAAGATATTTATCAGCATATTTTCCCTCAACTATTGGTTAAATATTAAAATTTGTGTTATTAAATCCTTATTCTTCCCAAAGATAAAATAAAATTGTGTACAAAGTGTTTAGATTCCAGTATTAAATAATCAGTAAATAAGTTGCTGGGCCGCTAAAGAAAACCTACCAATGCTGCCGAATCTCTGAATGTTGACAACGGCTTGATCCGTTCCAGGCAGACCTCATATAAAAACAGTTTTGGAATATCAGTTGGTAATAATTCGTGTATGTAGATTTATAAAGTATCGCACTTCGCTCTTAGTGTGTCTCCCAGCCCAATGTATATCACCATCGTCATTGCCAATAATCTTTATGTCTGCCATGAATCTTTCTCAGTTCAAAGAAAGATCACAAAATTGGGCCGAACTACCTATCAGACGAACAAAGTCACAAATCATTTTTATATACTTTTTTCTTCTTTTTCATAGGCCACCTCAGATTTAATGACCGCATGAATGTCCTGACGAGTTATCGGCATCAGAGCTTAAAGGATTTGACAAAATGTCCTTGCGGTCACTTCTAGCGTCTAAACTCAGGCCAGAGCTATAATTGGTTTTAACTTACCATATGACTGCTTCAATAGCCAGAACTGACTTCTGTCTGAACTGAAATCTCTACATCAGCTTTTCAAGAATAATAGATCTGTCGGTATTCGAGTAAAATCCATACTGTTCAGCCTAGAGCAATGGTTACCTTGGAAAAGAAAGATAATCTCTTAAGAAAAGCCACGTAGTCGATCAGTACAAGATCGACACCATTTTTCACGGCTTTTAAAAATATTAAAAAAAAAACTCCTGTATCTAGTTTTAATAGACTAAATACTTTCGAACAACAAGGGATAGACACGAAAATAAAGTTACACAGATTCTGTCATTTATTCTTCTTAAATTCTATGACCTTTCAGGACAAATGCAATCATAGCTTTCCATTGTTTCTTATCTTTAGCTAGCAGTATAACCCGGCGTTGCTCGGGTGTAATGAAAGCTTTAAAACTAATCCAGACTCAGCCGAAAGAATATATGTATGAAATTTGGTGATAATCGGATAAAAATTGTGGATTTGTATAAAAGACATAAAGACAGATAAATAGACACACACACAAACATCTTGCCTTTATATATATATATATATATATATATATATATATATATATATATATATATTATCGATTTTCTGCACTATTGTAAGAACTGCAACCTTGAAATTTCTGAATATCGTTTCTTATGTCTTTGTCTATGAGTGTATCAAATTTGATTAAAATCAGACCACTCCTTCTATAACCCGATTCTTTCGATTATCGATATTTATTGGGGGTACCTCGACACAAAACCTAGCTAAGAACACTCGCAGACGCTTATAGTACAACTATGTAAATTTTCAAGAAAATAGGTTCAGCCGTTTCGGAGTCTGAAGGTAACTGATACACATACACACACACACACACACACACACACACACACATACACGCACACACAAAGTTCCATTTATAAATAAGTTTGGCTTACTATCAACATAAAAATATTTTTTTGTTATTGTGAGCATTCGCTTTTTCATACCTGTTCCTTTTCTTTTTCTTATTTATGTGCGGTGTCCCTTCAGATCGTGGGCGATCATGGACTTCCACTTGCCCATGGCCCTTGTCGCTCTTTTTTTTTTTCATCTTGGCATTTCTTCCAAACCCCGCTCCCCAATCCATTCGCTCAGGCCCGTCAAATATGTCTCGCACTGCTTTTCACTGTCTCTCCTTCTGTCTGCCCCGTGAGTATTAACTTCTCCAAAATCTCTTTTCTTATTACGTGTCTCAGAAACCCCAGCTCTCTCGCTTCCTGGTGCTAAGTATAAGTTTTTTTTCCTGTTTGCCTCCACTCAAACACTTTGTCGTTGCTTACGTGCTCGGTCCGTGGTATCCTCAGCATCCTTCTGTAGAAACACATTTCCATAATTTAGAGCCACTCCTTCACCTTTGAAGAGATCGTCTAACATCTGCTGCTAGATAGAAAAACATATCACATCGCAGTCTGGCACACTTTTCTTTGTTTCTAACGAGACCTTCCTGTCTTTTTTTGTTTTTTTTTTGTTTTTTTTGTTTTTTAATAATATCACCCCTTAGCAAGGCGGTAACACCACTGATGAGCAGGGGGCGACGTAGTAAGAGTGAAAACATTGGAAAAGAGAAAGCCGGAAACCACATCCTAAACAGGAAACAAGGGATGAGCCTCTTCACCTGTTCAGTAGACATGGGTGGAGTGTAAACCGGGCGATAGTTTAGTCTATCTACTCCAATTGAAAAGAAAAAAAATAAAAATAAAAAAGTGAAAAGATTGGAAAAGAGAAAGCCGGAAACCACATCCTAAACAGGAAACAAGGGATGAGCCTCTTCACCTGTTCAGTAGACATGGGTGGAGTGTAAACCGGGCGATAGTTTAGTCTATCTACTCCAATTGAGAAGAAAAAAAATAAAAATAAAAAAGTGAAAAGATTGGAAAAGAGAAAGCCGGAAACCACATCCTAAACAGGAAACAAGGGATGAGCCTCTTCACCTGTTCAGTAGACATGGGTGGAGTGTAAACCGGGCGATAGTTTAGTCTATCTACTCCAATTGAGAAGAAAAAAAAAGAAAAAAAGAAAAGAGTGTAAAGATTGGAAAAGAGAAAGCCGGAAACCACATCCTAAACAGGAAACAAAGGATGAGCCTCTGCACCAGTTCAGTAGACATGGGTGAAGTGTAAACCGGGCGATAGTTTAGTCTATCTTACTCTGGTTAGCTTTTAAAATACATTCTTGTCTATACCAGTGCGTCTTCGAACCTCAGTTTCGCACTTTCCATTCTCTGTAGGAACATTTCCTAAGTATTAAAATTTCTTTACCTGTTTTATTTTGGTTTCCTCAACTTGTAGGTGGCATTTTGGATATTCTTCTTGCTGATAAAAATGCATTCAGTTTTCTTGAAGTTTATGCTCAGTCCCTTCTTCTCGCTTTCTTCTGTAACCTTCTGTAGGAGGTCCTGCATTTTCTTATCCATGTCTATTATCAGCACTGTGTCATTCGCGTATCTTATACCATTGCGATTGTGGCCGCCATTGACGAATCATAGCTAGGATTCTAGTTTTTTCAATATTGTTTCGCTATACAGGTTGAATAGATCCGGTGAGTAAAGACATACTTGTTTGAACCCCATTTCTATTTTTGTATATATGCTGAATTCGTTTTTCTGTCTGTATGCAGTCGGTTTGCCTCCTGTTGCGGACCCCGGAAATAGGAACCGCATAAAATAAAGGAACAACAAACAGTATTTGAGATAGAAAAATAAGTATATTAACGTAAAGAATACAAACTTGAACGAGGGTTAGTGGTCCAGGAATACAGGTTTAGTAAGAAGTCTATATAAAAATCTCTGAAATGAAGCCGTAGTAGAATTAGTATCTTCACGTCGGAAGCTGACAGGTGCTGTATAATAATATTCTGCTGAGTGGAGCTCAGAGCTAGTATGAACTACTGACGCTGTATCTCTCGCTATCTTTCGGTATCGTTCGGTATCTTTCGGATCTGACGTTATCTCGCGGATCTCTCAATGCCTGATGTTTTGCTTCTATGCAGGAGTATATGTATATTCTTGACCAGTGCTACTCAAAGTGTGGTACGCGTAACGTCGCCGGTACGCGAGCCATTGTCTGCCGGTACGCGGAGATTTTCCAGAAAAGAAAGAAACAATAGTAAAACTCTATGGCATTATAAAATTCAAATTGCTTACTAAGTATTAATATTAACTTAAAATATTTTTTCTGAATTTTAAAACATATATACCCTCGAGACCAGTGGCCATAACTAATATAGCACAAATATGGTACCGGTCAATGGCACACTGGGAAGACTTGTTACGCCAATTATGACTGCCCTTAGAATAAACAAGGTATCATGTCCTCATGTTTATTACAGATAGTCTCAAAATGTCCCACCCCCATCTAACTCAGCTAGATTGGTTTGCTTTGCTTGCTGGTCCCTGGCACATTTGAGAAGCACAGTCTATTATCCTGGAAAAAGGGGAAACCTCACAATATAGGTTCTTAGTTATCCTTATGTCTTTTTCGAATATGTCGAAGTTGTCTTTCACAAGTCTTTGTGGCGTACTTTGTCAAATGACTTTGAGTAGTCTATAAAGCCTAGGTGTAGGTCCTTCTGCATTTTTTTGGCACTTTCTGATAGCATTCTGAGCAGAAATATAGTATTCCTTGTTCCGGTGTCCTTTAACACATCCGCACTATTCCTTTTTCTATCTCTGGCCTGATTTTGCTGTGCGCTGTGTTCATTATAATACTGACGAGGAGTTTTGTTATGTGTTCTCAATAAGTTAGGTAGAGCTCACATTCCTTTGCACCTGGCTTCTTATGTAGTTCTATAAAATGTATCTGCTTAGGTCTTCCCGTATATCGCCACTGTTGTAGATCTCGTTCATTATTTGTGATCCTGTCTACGCCAAAGTCATTGCTATGTCTATCCAGTTTGATATTAATGGTTTTCTCTAATATTTTTTACCAGAGCTCATATTGCAATTTTTGACACTAATGATTTTCTCTGGCACTCCGTATTACTAGTTCCCATATTGTGTTAATCTCTATGCTTAGTCGGCTTAGGAGATTTTTTTAAGCCTAGCATATGTGCTGAATTCTTAAGTTTACGTAGTTTCCATTAAGGTTCTCTATCTATTATTTCAACTTCATCCCATATGGAGGGAGAAAGGGGCTCACCGCCCCTTATGTAAACCTATGGGAAATGTTCTAACAGAGGACGGAAAGTGCGACACAAACCCGAAGGCCAAGGACGCATTCCAAAAGTTAAGCAGAAAAACAGGAATATTTCGCTGAGAACAAAGTAAACAGTACTGAACTGTTACGTCATATCTGTCCTTCTATATGCCAGCGAATGCTGGACAACTAAAATATGAAGAAAAACAGCGCGTGATATCATATACTAGCAGTATAGCCCGGCGTTGCTCGGGTATAATGAAAGCTTTAAAACTAATCCATGGTCCTGGAGCTCAGACTCTTTGGACGTTGGCACGAAAGACTAAAAAGCAATAGTTGTTTCCAGTTAAAGCGAAACCTTAGACTGAAAGAAAAATGAATGGATGTAAGTCAAATTTTGATTCCTTGCTATCGATATCAAATAAGTTTTTTCGCCGTAAACTGAATTTTGAAAGCTAAATAAGTCCTCTGAGTAAATGGTATCATGGCTGAGACTAAGAACTACAATTATACTTACTTAGTACCAAACCCGAAGCAAAAACTAAAATAAAAGGGCTGAAAAAAATACAGACATACAGGCAGATAAACAGACACACACACAAACATCTTACCTTTTATATATATATTATCGATTTTCTGCACTATTGTAAGAACTGCAACCTTGAAGCTTCTGAATATCGTTTCTTATGTCTTCGTCTATGAGTGTATCAAATTTGATTAAAATCGCACTACTACTTCTATAAAACGATTTTTTCGTTTATCGATATTTATCAGGGGTACCTCGCCACAAAACCTAGCTAAGAACACTTGCAGACACTTATAGTAAAACTGTGTAAATTTTCAGCCGTTTCGGAGTCTATAGGTAACGGACACAGAGAGGGAGAGAGAGAGAGAGAGGGGGGGGGAGACACGCACACACAGACAAAGTTTCATTTATAAATAAGTTTACATGAGCTTAAGCAAATAGATGGTAGAGCAGGGTTTGGAAGAAACACTAAGACAAAAATTATTAAAAGCTACAAGGGACAGAAAGATATGGAGGTCCATGATCGTCTACGTTCTGAATGGACACAACTCATAAGAGAAGATAAATCCTCATTGGGCATATTCAACGTAAGAGGGATAGGGGAAAGCAACAATGAAAACATTAAGGCTGTAACGAAAGAAAATTGGTGCTACCTGCAACAACTGTCGAAACAGACCTACAGAGGAAGCTGTAGAGAGCCGTGATCGCTTACGAAATGAAGAGAAATAGTATTTTGAAAATTGTTAACCGGAACACATATCAGAAAAAATGTGGAGAGCCATAATCACCTTCTTCTATATCCCCTATCTCTTGAGGACGTAGGCGATCATGGTCTCCCACATCTCCCTATTCTTTCAAGGACTAACACTCGTCCTCTTGTTGCACCTGCCAAACTCTGCTCCTACATATATCTGCTCAAGTGAATCAAGTATGTCACGCGATACTTTCCTTTGTCCCTCCTTCTCTCTATCCGTCACGTGAGTATCAGATTCTCCGAACCCTTCTTTCTCATTATATATCTCCAAAAACTTCAGCTGTATTTTCCAGATGTTAAGTATCAGTTTCCTTTTTCCTAACCCAAAACCGCACCGTTGCTTACATCTCCCGTCCATGGTGTCCTCAGCATCCTTCTTTAGACTCACATTTCGGGTGCTTCCTGTCTTTTTAATTTCTGATGAGATTGTCTAGCGTTCGTTGCCATATTGAAGGACAGACATCAAGCAACGTTGAGCCTGGTCAGTACTTACGTGGGTGACCACTTGGGAATACCAGGTGCTGTTAGCGTTCACGGATGTGCGTTGTGGTGCGGTGGATGTCGGCTTGGAGGGGGAAATCGGTGAGCCGAGTTCCAATTTCAGTTGAGCACACTGCACTCACTTGCGCACTGGTACCCTTGGGAAAGGTATTAATCCGTCCGTTCCCTCCAGTTATGGGTTAAATAACAGGGTAGGACTTGGGACCCTGCCCTTAAACAAATCCCAATGAGACTTTCTCCGTCAGGGAGGAAGCCCGCTCAACCCGACTAGGGTGAATGCGGCATACATACATACATACATACATACATACAGACATCGCATCACAATCCAGTAGTCTTTTCTTTCTTTCCAGCGAAATTTTTCTAAAAACAAATGATTTCTTCAAAATGATTGTGTGGAACTTCTAGTAAGCTGATGTTTTTCCTTTTCTTCTCATTCGTTGACGCGGGTCTCTTTATCTTCATAGTATTATATCACAAAAATATCACTTTCCTTGGATACGGGATACAAAATAAATTGTCAGTGACATTGTCTCAAGAAATTAGAGTCAAACGAAGAGTCAATAAATTTTCCTCGTTTTAAAAATCACTTTCATCATTATATATATATATTTCCAAAGTTTTACAATATAATTGTATCGAACACTTGTTAATACAAATGTGTACTGGTCTAACTCTATCATGACCAATAACTAAGTATTAAACAATCAATATATATATATATACTATCTAACACTGGAGCACTTTAAGGTTTTCATATTAATATTGTTTTTTTAGTACAGTGTTAAGATAAATGGAAATAAATTTGTGCCAAACACACTGTCTGCTTTTAAAATTATCTTTCAAAATGTTGGCTTTTGTGTTTTGTATGACATTCTGGTACTGTCATGGCCATGGCACTGAGCGAAACAATTGAAATTTTTTAGTTATGTATTATTTAGAACTTATTGAAATTATATCAAATAAATCCACATTAATTTACTCGTGCTAATAGATTGAAATCTAGTTCCCACTCTTTTACTGCCAAAATCGTCAAATGTAACCGCCACTTCTACACTAGAAAATTCTTTTCTCGCACTTCCCACCTGTGGAAGTTCCTTCCGTACTTGCGTCCATGATAGCTACAAGCTCCAAAGGTTTAAATGCAAAGTCAGTTTCGAGACATGACTGACTGGGCAGGAAATTTTCCCGCATAAGGTTGCCATTGCTTTCTGTGGTAACAAATGGAAATACTTCGCTATAAACAAGAAAAAGAAAACTAAACTGTGACCTCACATTTGACCTTGTGTATGGCAGTGAGAACTTGACAATCTCCTCAAAGATGAAGAAGAGACTTGAAGCAACAAACATGTAGTTCTACAGAAGAATGCTGAGGATAACATGGACCGAATAACCTAAACGTATCCCCTTTGAGCAACGATGAAGTTTTAGAAAAAACGGTAACAAAAAAAAAAACAAAAACTTTTGAAATTTCTAGGGCATACAATAAGGAAAGAGGCTAGGTAAATCTGATACTCACAGAACAGACTTGAAGACAGTAGGAACAAAAGTAAACAACGCATAATATATTAAAGAGCTTGAATGAATGAATGGCAGAACAGGGCTTAAGATAAATTTTAAGAGTTACAGAGGAGAGGAAATTGTCGAGGGCCAATATCACACACGCTCTGAGAGGGCACAAGACATAAAGAAATAGGTTATGAATTTTCAAAATAACTAAAATCTTTAGAAGATAAATTACAATTCATATGAACCTGCTCAACGTATTAGAAGAACCATTTTGCTATATGCTGTGTGTGTATGACTATAACAATCAAGATGAGGAAAACAGTGTGAATTAATTAAAGTAAATTGTACAAATTCCCTATGATTACCAGTCTGAGATTAAAGATAAGACTACACAAATACAGGGTGACGTATTAGATTATGCGTTAGTTAAAATATGTTAGTGCCATTAGCTGTCTGAAATAGATAGATAGATAGATAGATAGATAGATAGATAGATAGATAGATAGATAGATATGAATAATTAATCATCTATGTAAATCTGGATAATAGATAGATAGATAGATAGATAGATAGGAGATTTTCTAAGCGCCGCTTAGATCTGACACAAGACTTAAAGTAAGGACACCCAGTGAGTATCAAACTCACTACTCAGTTGTAACTGGTTCTTGCGAGACAAGCGCGAGACAAGCTTGTTAAGCATTACACCACCTCGAGGTCCCCAAATTAGATAGATAGATAGATAGATAGATAGATAGATAGATAGATAGATAGATCTGAAAAGAATTAGTACAATCAGATCATGTATGTCCAAAAATACAATTATTCCGCTCGAATGAACAATGAAAAATGCGACAATAACCAACAGATGTCTCTTATCAGTCAGATATAAATACGTGATGATAGTCATAAAGTACTTGGACAAAACGTTGTCTATGATAACACGAATAAGAATCGATTTGAAAAGAATATTTTTAAAATGATTAAAATGTATTCGTTGTTATATTCAAAGTGTGTCTTCAGATGTCTGTCTGTAACCTACTTGATATTTCCAAGCTGAATTTTTTATTCAGTCCACATTAGAAAATGTTTTGACATTCTCCGTTTCTTACTAAGGGGATTTTTCATATCAGTTAATGCTTTTCTTTGCCCTTAAATAAATAGTCTGTTTTGTTTCGCTGAATCAGCATGAACAGACCAGCACACTGCCAGTACACCACATCAGATTGTTTGAGAATTATTGCCCTCGGCTATGGTTCTGTCGGTTCGAAATAACAAGTTTATTGATTACGAAGAGCGCAACACCTGAAGATACCTGAAGAGTACAATAAACTAAATGTGAGTGTAACAACCAAGATAAAAGGGTCCGCACGACTAGGTATATATTGATCTATACCCCTTGCTCTTTCAGGACTTGGTCGAATTAATACTCCACAACCACCTATCCCTTAAAAGCTCTGAGCGGTGTTCTTTTCCAAACCTTATGTTCATCTGTTTTTGATATTCATTCGCACAAGATCGTCACGTATGTTTACCGTTGCTTTTCAGTCCAGCCTCTGTCTGTCGCCTTTGCCCTCCATGTGCGATGTGAGGGATAGCCAAACCTTCCTTCTACATTTCAGCTGTCTCTTTATAATTCTAACTAGAAGTGTTCCATCTGTTTCCATTGTTATTAAGAAGTCCTCGTTGTTACTCACTCTTTCCATGAAATTCTCAGTATCCTTCTGTAGAACCATTTCTGTTGTCTCTACTTTTCTGCTTACGCTCTCATCATCTTGAAACACTGATCACAGAAGTTAAGCAACGTTGATACTGGCTAGTACCTAGATGGATCACCGTTTTAAAAAACTGACTGTTGTAAGCTTGCATATGCCGGTGGTTTAATGCATAATAATAATTCTAAATCAAGCAGCTAGGTTCCAATTCACGTTGGGTTCGTTATATTTAAATACGCAAAAATATCCTTGAGGGAAATCCACCCCATCTTCTTCAGTATGATTTTCATTAGTAAAATTTGTACCACTAAAGAACAGTATTATGTCAAAATATAATGCCTATAAAATATTTGCATTTCAACATTAAAAGATGCTTATAGAGGCCTATAAAATATAATATTTAGATATCAACATTAAAAAGTTCCTATGAAAGCTTATAAAACATCTATAAAATATCTAGATTCCAGCATTAGGATGTGTATAAGATAAAATACCTATAAAATATTTAGATTTCAGCATTTTAAAACAGGCCTCTAAATGCCTATAAAATAAAATGCTAATAAAATATTTAGATTTCAGAATTTTAAAACAGCTCTATAAATGTTTATATAATAAAATGCCTATAAAATATTTAGATTTTAGAGTTTTAAAACAGGCCTATAAATGCCTATAAAATAAAATGCCTATAAAATATTTAGAT
Organism: Ascarosepion bandense; assembly: GCA_037127315.1. NCBI lineage: Eukaryota > Metazoa > Mollusca > Cephalopoda > Sepiida > Sepiidae > Ascarosepion > Ascarosepion bandense. The sequence goes on along the minus strand of JBBBDQ010001555.1, from coordinate 580,844 downwards.
TTCAGCATTTTAAGAATGTCTAAAATGCCTATATAATAAAATGTCTGAAAAATATTTAGATTTCAGCATTAAAAATGCTTATAAATGCCTATACAATAAAATGCGTTTAAAATATTTAGATTTCATTAAATAATCCATAGAGTTGTTAAGATCCTACTAAACCAAAAAAAAGAAAAAAAGAAAAACCCAAAGAAACAATCTAGTTTTCTCTTCATCTGCGTTAGTTTGCCCAGCATTTGCATGAGATGATTGATATGACATAGTAGTTCAATAGAGGATAATTTCTTATGCCAAAAATTTTGCTAAAAGTTATCGAAGCAGAATCGAACTCACTATCCAGTCGTACTTGGTAGATCAAGTAAGACAAGCTTGTCAACCATTACACCACGTCGATAGGCCCACCGTTATTTTCTCATAAATAAAAAAAAGAAAACAAAAGAATGCACCAACGGCCATCACGGGCTTCAAACACTGACAATGAAATCAAAGTTGCTGTCGGTATCTCGAGAGAAGCAGACATTTAGCACATTTTTATCGCGACGTCTCACTGAATTATCTATCCAATGTTTTATTTTCTAGCAAACCGCACATAGGAAGTCATACATCGTAATTTGCATACAGCCGCAGGCAAGAAAAAATATGACATACCCCTGCAGCCAATATTCCAAATTTGAATAATGACGTCAATTAGCTTCAGGAAAAAATATTATGTTATATTTTATTGCAATTTGTGTGTGTGTGTGTGTGTGTGTGTGTGTGTGTGTGTGAGAGAGAGAGAGAGAGAGAGAGAGAGAGAGAGAGAGAGAGAGAGAGAGAGAGAGAGAGAGAGAGAAACATAATCGCGATGTAAAACTAAATAAATAAATAAATTTTATTACAAGTTTAACTTTGAATCGCTTAAAATTTTTGGGAAAGATGGGAAAATGAACGTCTCTTTATCTTGACTTCACTCTCGAAACTTTGCTAATCTTTCACTGTTTTTTTTTATTATAATCATGTTTTTGCAGTTACATTAATTAGTTGTACCAGCTCAGACCTTCACGCTGCAAATTCAGTCTCTTTCTTACATGTTGGCTAGATGTGAGCACTAAGAAAGCAAGCTTTCTCTGTGCAGAGGCTCTGAGAATAGTATCCAGACCACAAAGTAAATCTCCTCAAAAATTTAAAACGCAACACAAAAAGAACCCAGACACAAACGTTGCCCATAACCTCTAAAAAAAAAGACAAGGCCAAAAGCCACCAGATTTACTTTTAAGAAAAAACCCACTCATAAATAACTGGAATAAAAGCCTGGAGCACGGGCCAACTGTGGACGCCCAGCAGACTCTGAACGTCGCCACCGTGACATTGGTCATCTTATCCGATACACGTGTTCACTCGAGACTCACCCTCCACTAAAAAACCCACACCCTGCCTAAAGAGGTATTCCACCTACATTCTCTGTGTCAGCAAAATCAGATTCGCGACGATATTCAAGCTAAACTAATCCATTCCAGTCCTCTGTCTTGCTCACTATGTAACACTAGCGAATTAACCAGACATGTATGTTCACTCACGACCCACCTCTTGCAAAATAACCACACTGTACCTACAGAAGTATTTCACTTGCATAATCTGTATCAAGCTACACTAATCCACTCCAGCCCTCATTCGTGCTCATTATGCCATCCCGGTCAATCGACCTGACAAACGTATCAGCTTCAGATCTTATAAATTCTACCTTTCCTTCAAAGTTACACCTCACTTTGCTGCATTTAGAGACCTTCCGCTCGCATCCATTGTATCAGAAATGCAAAAGAATTTTATATTTACAACTCTTGTTTTTTTTAGTGTCACCGCAACGTTATTTTATTTGTTCTTCTGGTACCACAAGCGTGTGTATAACAATAAATGGATCAGTCATCATCTCATTTTTTTCGTGTTCCTTGATAAGGTATGATTTCTTCATCGTAACTGTTACGTGCGCACGAATAGCTTTGGAAAAGGCAAAAATCCATTATTTAAGTAGGGGGAAGAATAATGTATATTAATTGGCGATGTGTCAAACATAACCGAATTCCCTACAACTTAAGTTTATCAGATATCATTAGAAGGTCATCAGAAGGTTGGAAGAATAAAAGTATTTCGTTTGTATGTTAAAGTAGAACTTTATTAACAGGACATAATAACATCTATTTGTAGGAGTTAAATGTTTTATGAGAAAGTATAGTAAGGAGTTAAGTACATCCAGAGTTTGTAGTTGTGAGTAGCATTTCTAGTTTTAAGTAGCGAATGTGTTTAATAAAGTCTGTGTTCTTTTCCTTTTTTGTGGTCGGCAGGAAAGTGAAAAGTAAGGTGAAGCAATAAAGGAAAATGGTACTTATCGAAGTTAATTTTTAGGAGTCAGTTGAAGTATCTAGGTGTTGTTTCGTTGACGGCGTGTGAGTGAAGAAGAAGAAAGAAAAACAGAAAGGAGAAAAGAAAATTAATTTAACATCGGATCGCGAAAGTTGGCTTCGTTTTTTTTTTTCTTTCAATACGAGGTCAAAATTTTTGTCTATGTGTCAAAATTAGGATTTCACACGGGGTTGTGAAATTTGTAAAAAATGAAGAGAAGAGAGTTACTTTTAATTCCGTATTCACCAAATATTCACAGCAATATGAGATGATTCAACGGGAGATAATGATTTTTTATCCCAAACATTTTGCTAATAGTTATCCAAAACCTCTATTTCTTTATAATAATTTACCAAGCTCTGTCACAAGGAAGGAAATATGGGACATTCAGGCAAAATCGAACTCACTATTCAGTCGTAATTGATGTAGCAAGACAAGCTACACCACGTCGAAGTGCCAACTGTTTTTTTCTTCAGCATTTATTTGTATTTCTCAGATGAGGTAGTATTTACAGTACTTACATTATTCGAACTATTGTCCTCACCTTTGTTCCTTAAGGACACATGGCCCAGTGGATATAGACGTTGGTTAGTTCCCGACTTGACTCTTAGAGTTGTGAGTTCAATACCAGGCTACAGTAGTGGTGTACAAGTAACTTGCAGGGTTAGAGGGAGATAACTCATGACTTCCAATCGAGGTTTTACGCAAGGAATGGAGTTTATATACCTCTGTGATTGTAATAAAGGATTCAATTCGAAATTACTAGCACCTGAAGTAGGCCGGAGCGTACAACGACCGAAACGTCGTACAAATGCAACAAAGATGAGGACAATAGTCCGAATAATATAAACACTGTTATTTTCTTATAAGTAAAAAAGAAAACAAAAGAATGCACCAACGGCCATCTTCGGGTTTCAAACACTGATAATGAAATCGAAGTTGCTATGAGCTATAGGTTAAATAAAAGAACAGACTGGATTCTCTGGCCCTCAGTTACAACCAGTATAGTAGAAGGAAAATTAATTCTGAATTTTAAATCGCTCATAACGTTACTGTAACTAAATTCATCTCAGCATTGATGGCTGTATGACCCTCAGGTTGCATTTGTGGATGTTGAAAAACCAATTGAATGGGTTTACACGGAATAACCCGTCTGCAATAAAATTGACCCTCATCAGTCATCTCATTTCAGTTCCAGTCACTTTCTCACGGATTTGATCCGGCTCCCCCTGTCTTTACTAAAATTATTTTCATGGCAACTGCTGATAAGCACGGACTACATGAATATAAGCCTGCTACTTGATTGGCAACTAGGTCTCACCTCCTTACTGCTGAACTAGCTAAATGCAACCAACATTTCTTCTCTAATAATATTTTTCTCTCGCAATTACCACCTTTGAAATTCCCTTCTTGTTTCTCTGATAACTACAATCTATAAAAAGTTCAATGCGATTTCAATTAAATTTCTTTTGTCTTTTTGAAGTCTGCTTTTTCTTCTTTCTTTAATCCTCCCCATTTTCTGTCCTCATATTCTCTTACACTTTCACTATTACTTTCTGTGTCTTTGTAGCATTAGTGCCTTTTTGGGGGTGAAATGATTAAAAAATGTACAAGTGTGTGGCTTAAATTTTGCAAAGAAGGATAAGTTTTTGTTTTTTTTTTTGAACATCAAATTAAATCTACTGGCTTTAAATTCAATTGAGAATAAAACCTAAACCATTGAGAGATATGCAATTATCTTAAGAATCACATCTATCTATCTATCTATCTATCTATCTATCTATCTATCTATCTATCTGATTCTGTTTCTATCTATCTATCTAGGTCTGTTCAAATTTATCTATCTAGGTCTGTTCAAATCTATCTATCTATCTATCTATCTATCTATCTATCTATCTCGGTCTGTTCAAATCTATCTATCTATCTATCTCGGTCTGTTCAAATCTATCTATCTATCTATCTCGGTCTGTTCAAATCTATCTATCTATCTATCTCGGTCTGTTCAAATCTATCTATCTATCTATCTAGGTCTGTTCAAATCTATCTATCTATCTATCTATCTAGGTCTGTTCAAATCTATCTATCTATCTATCTATCTATCTAGGTCTGTTCAAATCTATTTATCTATCTATCTATCTAGGTCTGTTCAAATCTATCTATCTATCTATCTATCTAGGTCTGTTCAAATCTATCTATCTATCTATCTATCTATCTATCTAGGTCTGTTCAAATCTATCTATCTATCTATCTAGGTCTGTTCAAATCTATCTATCTATCTATCTAGGTCTGTTCAAATCTATCTATCTATCTATCTATCTATCTATCTATCTATCTATCTATCTAGGTCTGTTCAAATCTATCTATCTATCTATCTATCTATCTATCTATCTATCTATCTATCTATCTATCTAGGTCTGTTCAAATCTATCTATCTATCTATCTATCTATCTATCTATCTATCTGATTCTGTTTCTATCTATCTATCTATCTATCTATCTATGTCTGTTCAAATCTATCTATCTATCTATCTATCTGATTCTGTTTCTATCCATCTATCTGATTCTGTTTCTATCTATCTATCTATCTATCTATCTATCTATCTATCTATCTATCTAAATGCACACCCAATCGTCATCTTTCTCATTGAACGTTGCTCTTCGTATATCTTTTTCTCGGTTGTGAAATTCTCAGTCTTCTCAATCACTTTCCCTTTCACTTTCTCAATATTTTCACTTGCACTTTTTCTAAGTCCCTGAGACATTGTTACCTTTCTTGAGGCGAAACAAATAAAATGAACTCCAAAACAAGAATCCATGCTGAAGGTGAGAAATCGTCTTGATTTGTATTATGTCTTTGATTCTAAAGAGCTATAATGATGTCGTAACTATTTTTGGTTTGAATTTTGTATTTTTACATTTTCAGTGCGGATTTTACAATTTCAATCCTAAGCATGCTATGAAACAATTATATATATAGGAATGACTTCTTAAATGTTAAGTCTGTTAATGTATGCAAGCATTCATGTAGTTAATTCAGTCAACTTGAGAGTGACAATAACCTTATTACAATATTTCTTTGCGTTTTCTATGAAAGAAAAAATTATAGTACTTTCTTCTCACCATAAAAAACGAACTAGATAACAAGAGACAGTTTTTCCAAATTATCTGCCTCAGAAAGTTAATTTTTCTCTTTCTCGACTGATTGTTCTTTTTTTTTTTTAAGCTTATCAACACTTTACAGGTTATTTAATGCCAGAACCTATTTCTATTTTGTAAGAAATGGTTCATCAACTCAGGCAAATAACTATGCAGGCTGTTCTCTATGTAATGGCTCCACGGTTCTCACCAGTGAAGTGCTGCGCCACTAGTAATGGCGACAGGCTAAATCTGCCTGTTGAACAACTAGCAGTAGATCCATGGATGTGAAGATACAGTATCACTGGCCAGAAGGCGTCCTAGACTTAAATTAACGCACAGGAATTTTTTTCCGATGAAGCCAACGGCCACCTGCGAATTATTTGCTTTTTTACGGTTTATCAACTTTATAGTTAAAGACAAAAAATAATATCTTTTATGTTTTTATAACGTTAGTTTCGTAACGTTATTTTGAAAGGATTTTTTGGCAATTCGCTATTAGCGAGTTCTAATATTTCTTTATCTTCGCATAAAGTCAAAGTCTTTATCTTCGCATAAAGTACTAAACAAATCCTTTGAAAAATACACAATAATGCTCTTGGAATAATTAAATCAAGTAAATGCACAACACCAAATGTTATTTATCTGCCTCCCCACCAAAGCTGAATGTAGCACAAGGCCTTTTTATAGTGTGAAGTCCGAACACTACAGGCCAGGTAAAAATTTCCCATAGACCTTTCATATGGCAGGGTTGGGTACCTAGTCTAATTTTCTCCAGATGAGACTCTGTTCTTCAGCTGAGCCTCGTCTGGGATCATCTCCGCCAGAAAGAAAAGAGTCTGACGAGCCCAACACTCAGACTTCTGTCTGAGTGCTTTATGTATTAAATATTTTTGATATCCCAGAAGCACAATTAATTCAATAGTTACGTTTGTTGTCTGGAGATCCGCGTTCGACCACACGTTTTGGTATCGACATTTTCTTCCGACGTAGGAATGTTGTAACATTTTTGGAAATAATAATGATTTACTAATTAAAATATAACTGAACGGAGATGTGGTTTCATGCCTTTCTCAAAATGAATTTGCTTATAACTGGATATGATGAACACGACTGGAATTAGAACTCGATTTACCGATTAACAATACCAAGCTATTATCTATTACACCACCCATACGTTCAAGCTTACAGCACCTAGGTACTGACCAGGCTCGACGTTGCTTAACTGTGGCAATTTTATGGGAACCGGTATTTCAACATGAAGTGGCCGTAAGCTTTGTTTGCATTCAACGGCTAATACCTCTTCGTTGATCCCATGTTCTATCCATTGTCTTTATAAAATTCATCGGTGGAACTATAGTTCAATTCTCCTCTTCATTTGTAAGCAAATTGCATCGTTTTCATTACCATGTGGGTTATCGGATAATACTCGTTTTCTATCCGACTTAGCCCATGTTTTTGTCATACATTCACTCAATCGCTGTTAGCAAATATTTATCGTTTCTTAAGTATGTCCTGAAAATGGAGGATGCTCCAGGTTTTCTTTTCTGTCTATTTCACCTGTCATTTTCTGATTTTTAGAAATAAATTCCATGTACACTACCGGCATAATTATTAGGCTACCCCAACTTTAAAAGAAATTATGTATTTCATACTATTTTTAAGTGGATAATTCTAAATGAAAATAGAATGGTTCTTTTGTTATTATTAGGTGGCAAAATTTTACAAGTCAAGGAAGCAAAGATGAGCTCGTCCGAATCACCCTAATTTTTCTTCATTCTTTCATTGATGAAACTACAATATAGATAATTATTAAATATTTATAAATTAATTCGATGCACATGTTACTGAAACAAAAACAAAAAAAATAAACAAAAGACCCATTCTATTTTTATTTACAATTACTTACTTGGTAATAAATACTAAAAATAGTATGAAATACATAATTTTTTAAACACCGGGGGGGGGGGGGGCTAATAATTATGGCCCGTAGTGTAGTTCCTATTTTCTTTGAACCTTCCTCGTTATTCACATATTGAATCAATAACTTATCTGGATAGATAGGCTTTTTTATCACTCGGTTCTTACTCCTCCCCTTCTATGAGCAGGAGTAGATGCTAATCCATTGTTTCCTGTTAAGAAGGGGTTCTCGGTTTCTCTCCTCAGGTCTTAATGGTTATGTTGTCAGTAGTTTTTTGTAATGTTTGTGGATTGTGGCATCGGCTGTTCATGCTGAAGAGTACCGGGTTAACAGTTTTCTCGTTGTTTCGATTGGTAGTTAGGAGCTCGAACTCTTGCGTAGCGTCTTGAAAAACTGCTCTGATTAACAGTTGAATAATATCGGTGCTCTTGTAGTGCCATATCGCGCATGTAAGTGTGTCTCTGCAAGTACCTCCGGTATGCCACAGAAAGCCACATTATGCTGCAGTCTGCACCATTTTAGTACCTACACATGTTGCATTGAACTACCGACTGCTACTACTATTCGATGTATCTCCTAACTGATAAAAATAAATCCTGACAACACCTAATTAAAGATATAAACTAAAACAGCTGAACAAATAACACCTAAACCTATCGATAACTCTTCATCTAACGGCCGTGGTCTCCGTAACAACTTTTGCAGTGTGGTATCCTTCCCCTATGAAAGATCCCCCTGATATTCTAGTTCTCTGCAAAACAAGCCTCAACCCTACAATTCCCTCTTATTTTTCGATTCCTGGATACCGTTCTCTCTTTAGGAAGGATTCTCATGCTCACATGCATAGCCTGAGTGTTTATGTCAACTAACATCTTCCCCTGGCTAGGGAGATCTCTCTTGAATCTCCTGTGCTCTCCTACATGTCTCTCTTTCTCTCTCTCTGCTAAACTCAGCGAACTATCTCTTCATTCTCTACCGCTTCCCCGCCTCTCCTGACGGCTGCATTATAGATAGTATTTCTGACAATATAGGCAAGGCTATTTCCCTTCATCAATTTGCTAATGTATTTGTATTAGGGACTTCAATGCCAATCATTCCAAGTGGCTGGAAAACCATGTCACTGATCTTGCTGAAGTTCAAAGGCAGAACTTCTCAATCACTCAGCCTTTTACACAAATGTTTTATTTTCCCTCGCGTTTCCATAGTAATTACAATGAACACGCTCCTCTTCTAGATCTCTTCCTTACTTCTATCCTAGATTCTTGTCATGTTATGCAGCTCTACTCTCTTGGCAACTCTGATCATGCTGTGGTGTCACTAAATGTCTCTTTCTACTTCCGCTCCACCCAGGAACTTTCTACCAACAGAATATCTTACTGCTATCAACGAGCGGACCGGAACTCGTTCCGTGATTTCCTTTGCGATGTCCCTTGAAACAAAGTTTTTAGTCTCCTTGTTCAAGACTGCACCTCTGAAGTCTCTTCCTGGGTGAAAGCCGGCATCGATGCTTTCATCCCAGCTAGATAATTTCCACTTAAACCTAGTTCATCTCGCTGTTTCTCACTTGCTCACTTGGCTGCCATCGCCCACAGGAACCACTTCTTCCGGCTTTACCGAAGTGACAAGTCTGATGACAAAAGGTGGCTCTTTGTTTCTGCTCGTAATAAACTTAAGCATGTCTTAAATGATGCTACGATATTGTTTCCTGATAGAATAAAACTGCGTATAACATCTCGCAAGTTTCGTTTCAAAGATTACTGGCGGCTCTGCAAGTGTGTACTGAACAACAGAAAACTTTCAATCCCTCCTCTACTCAATTCAAAGTCCTCACATCCGCAGCAGACAAGGTTGAGTGCTTTGCTCGCAAATTCTCATTCAACTCCACACTTGCATTGTCTGAAGCACCCACACCCAATTTCCCACCTTGAACTGAGCCTTATTTGAGTAATATATATATATATATATATATATATATATAGAGAGAGAGAGAGAGAGAGAGAGAGAGAGAGCAAGTGGATGTGTCTAGCCACACTGATGAGCTGTGATACAGCGAAACAGGCTTGTATGTGGATGACTAATATATTATACTCTCGTTACGATTGAGCTCTCTAGAGAAGAAAATTTTAAAAACAGTTTCCATTTCTGCGATATAAGCATTACTCTTCAGAAATGAATAGAGTTCTTTCGGTGATTAGCATGCGTATACACTGCTTAAATACAACACGTTAAAATTTCTCATCACTGATTCCATGCGCCTATGGCTTAGTGGGTAGCGACTCCGACCGACACCAAATCGGTCGAGTTTAGATCCCGGCCAGAAACAAGTGGATGTGTCTAGCCACACTGATGAGCTGTGATACAACGAAACAGGCTTGTCTGTGCATTACTAATATATATATAAATATATATTTTTTAATCGTATCACCCTGAGCAGGGCAGTAACTTCACTGATGTGCAAAGGGCGACATAAGAGTAAAAAGATTAAGTAGAAGTGAGTGAAGAGGAAGACAAACCAGTTAGAAAAGAGCAAGGGAAGGATTGGAATACAGGTGTGATGACAGTTGCAAAGGTGGAAGAGGAAGGACGAACCAGTTAGAAAAGAGCAAGGGAAGGATTGGAATACAGGTGTGATGACAGTTGCAAAGGTGGAGAGAAAGGAAAGGATATACAGTGTGGAAAGAACTAAGGTCAAGTAGTTAAAAGATGAGTATTGACCTTGCATTTAAATTCCTGGAGGTTGTAGCCGTCAGGAAAGCCAGAATATGGAAGCGAGTTCCACAGGCGGGAAGTGCGAGAAAAGAAGCTGAAGGAGTAGAATTGTCGTCTGCATTTAGTTAATCTAACTGTGAATGGGTGGGACCCAGTTGTCAATTGGGTTGCACGAGTAAACACCTGTTGCAGAGGCACCAGTGACTTAAGTTCGTTGGAGCAGAATTCATGAAAGTATTTATAGAACAAAGGGGGGCCACGTCTCGTCGGTGGGGAAGTGGCTGTAGGCGAGCCGCCAAGTCGGTACCTATCACATATATTCAAATGAATATTGACGAGGAAAACATTAACAATGTTCAAAGCATTAATTTAAAACAGTGCTCAATATAGAAATAGAGCTATAAATAGTTATTATAAATTATAATTTAGAACATGTTCAAATCAATTTCAGTAACTCCTACGCCTTTGTACAGGATTCCGCCATCATTTCAAAGAATGCCAAAGGTATTTTGCCCTATACAGATGGGTCTAAAAAAAACGCAATTGCCAGCGCAGCGGTACTTAATAAATCAATTCAAAGCCAAACAACCCTCCCGAAAGAAACTTCCATTTTTAGTACAGAAATTCATGCACTAACCCTAGCACTCAGTCTAATTTCTAACAAAAAAGTTTCCAAATATATTATCTTGTCGTACTCCTAATCTGCTATAAAAACAATTAAAAAAAAAATATGGACAACCCTCTAATAGCAAAACTATTTGACAAGTTAACTCGATTAAACAACCAAAAAGAAATCATTTTCTGCTGGGTAACGAGCCATATCAAAGGAAATGAATTAGCCAACTCAGCAGCAAAAACTGCCCTAAATATCCCAATTAATACAAATTTTAAAATCCCTTACACAGATTTTAAAAGATATATCAATACATACAAAATGGAAAGATGGCAAACTTACTGGAATGAATTTCATAACAACAAATTACACGAAATAATGCCAAAAATAAAAAAGCAGGAACAAAATACCAAACTATTTTTATGGCATATCAACCTCGGCGGGTCATTCATTGCCAACTAAATTTTATTTATTTATTGCTGGTAATACCTTTTTTCTTTCAACAATTTATTGTTGTTTTTATATAAGTTTTGTGTCCATTAATACTTTTTTCTTTTGGAGTATCAAGATTCATTGGGATTTGTTTTTTAAGGGCAGGGTCCCCAAATTCTACCCTGTTATTTAACCCATAACTGGAGGGAACGATTAATACCTTTCTCAAGTGTACCAGTGCTTAAGTGAATGCAGAGTATTCAACTGGAATTCGAACTCGGCTCACCGATTTCTCTTTCCGAGCCGATATCCACTGCACCACAATGCACATCCGTCACTATACGCTTACAGCACCTGGTATTCCCAAGTAGTCACCCATCTAAGTACGAATACAAAAAACGTTACACTAGCAAAAATTAAAATGGGCCATACACATTTAATCCAATCATATCTCTCAAAAAAGAAAATCAGCCCAATTGTATATCATGTCAAACCTCACTCACAATTAAACATATTCTAACCAAATGCACCAACAAGAAATAATTTCTACAAAGAAATAAACATTAAAGATCTATTTAAAAAAAAAACAACCCTAAAATCATACTATTATACCTCAAGAAAATTGGCCTCTACCAAAAAATCTAAAAACAAACATATTACATATATATCAACTAAAGTAAAACGCATGCCTTACAACTATCACAAATACAAACTTCCAATCGAATACTACATCTCTAAAAACTTCCCAATTATACATCTACAGCATAACATAACCACAAAATCAAGTTACCGTAAAACCAAATTTAAATTTAACTCAGTATAACCTTGTGTCCTAAAAACTGATTTGAAAAATATAATACTGGCCCTGTATAACCCTTTTAAGGTTGATAGGCTATTAAACAAAACAAACAAATATTCTTATCCACCACTCATCCCAGGCCAGAATGGTAAAAAAAAAACCCAACCACTTCGCTGGTTATGCTGTCTCCCACACCTCTCTCTTCTTCGCCTTTCTTCTCTCACTTTCTTCTCCCCGAAATTTTTCTTACTTCTTCTCCTTTCTTAAAGCCAAACTGCAGGTCATCAAAGGTTGTATATGACAATATTTTACACCCTACTTTTAAACCTGGCTTCTTCTTTGAGCCCTTCATCATTTTACTTTTAGTTATTTCTCTTTTTTTCTCTTTCTGATTTTTACTTCCTTTCTCATTTTCTCTACCCACTTTACCTCGCACACAAAGATTGACCAATATGAGAAGGTGAATTTTCCATCTCGCTTCAAAAAATAGTGTTTACTATTTGATGAAACATTGATTTTCAATGTCGAAACAAAATGTAAAATTTGTAGTAGATTATAATTTGAACGTGTTTTAAATTATAATTTATAATATATTTATATATATATATATATATATATCTCACCCCATCTCACATTATCCGGCATTCGCTGTGCACTGCCATACTGGAACTTTTAAATTACATAGCAATGAATGACTATTTGTTTCTGGAAGTAATGCATCATCAAAAGCACATTTTTAAGTTACTTCTTCACATTTGATGAAACTGGTTATTATTTATTGTCATATAAAAGACTAGATAATTTTAAGACCATTTAAAAATCTTTAAAAAGAAATTTTTTTACGGATAGATTTTAAACTCCTCCCTCTTAAGGTTACCAATACTACAATCTAAAAGGTTATGGAAAAAAAAAGATATATTCCAAACATTTTATTTAGAAATTTACATTTTTATAAAATGATGCGATTTACACATGATCAAAATTATAAGACCAGAGACAAAAATTCTACAAAATTGTACAAAACATGTATGAAAAGTGTATGAAAACATTCAACAACCAAATTTAAATTTAATGAGTTCTACCTCCACTGCTTTTGATGACTTCAAAACTTCTCTCGGGCATGCTAGAAATAAGCGTTTCCATTAAGGTGTGGGGGATGTTGCTCCAGCTTCTGAAGATGGCTTCACGAAGTTCATTTTTTGTTGAATATTGTTTGCCATTTCGATAAACATCTCTTGTCATCCATCCTCAAACATTTTCAATTGGGTTCAAGTCCGGTGAGCATGCAGGATGTCCCAAGAGATGGACCCATTTTCTTGTAGAAAGGTCAAGGTGCGTCTTGCAGCATAGATTGCAGCATTATTCTGTTGGAATAACCATCCACCCACGCACAAACGATGGCCCTCCATCATCAATGATGCTTTTTGTAGCTCCATCGTCCCTCTGTAAGAAAAAGGACCCCATACCATTAGGGACCCTCCACCACTATGACGTGTTGAGAAAATTTCAGGAGGCATGTTTTTGTTATGCCAATATTGTTGGAAGCCATCAGGACCATCTAGATTGAATTTTTTCTCATCAAAGAACAGGACTTTCTTCCACTTCTCAACGTCCCATGTTTGGTATTCACAACCAAACTTTAAGCGGTCCACCTTGTGACGTGGAAGCAGCCGAGGAATTTGTTTACGCTTTTTATTTACCATGCCTTTTTGTCGTAAGTGTCGTCTGATGGTTACGGGACTGCAATCAGCATCTGTGACTGCCTTAATTTGACTAGAAGAAAGTCCCCCTCTTTCATAACAACCAGTCTTATTCTCTTACTCAATGCAGGAGAAATTTTTTGGGACCTACCAGAGGATTTTGCTTTTCCATAATTCTCACTGTTCTTTAGAAAGTTGCAAATCACAGTTTTACTGCGATTTACCTTAGCTGTGATCGCCCGCTGTGACAAACCTTGCTTATGGAATTCTAGAATTCGAGAACGCTCAACTTTGGTAAGTTTTCTTGCTTTAGGCATGGTAACACCTTTACGCAGTAATTGCTAATCTCTAACTGAACTAAAAACATTGGAATTACCATATATCTAACAATTTATACCCCTGGTCTTATAATTTTGATCATGTGTAAATCGCCTCATTTTATAAAAATGTAAATTTCTAAATAAAATGTTTGGAATGTAGCTTTTTGTTTCCATAACCTCTTAGATTGTAGTATTGGTAACCTTAAGTGGTAGGAGTTTAAAATCTATCTGTAAAAAAAAAATTCTTTTTAAAGATTTTTAAGTGGTCTTAAATTTTTGATCAGGAGTGTACGCTTGGACGGTCATGTCTTTTTCGATTCAGAGACTGACAAGCAGAAGAGTTTTCTCACAGTAGGTTGCTATTTCTTTCTGCGGTAAACCGGTTGCCAAACTTACGCTATAGAACAAAGTCTTTCCTGCTATTAAATCCATAACTGGAAAGAAAAAAATGGATTCATGCTTTTCCAAATTATAGCTGCACATTAGTGAATGAAACTAGAATTCGAACTCGGATCTCCGATTTCTTATTCTAAGCTGATAGCCATTACACCGCAACGCATATCCTGTTGAACAAATGATACCACCCAAAAAGAGTTTGGGTTGAAAGAAATACTTATTCGAATTCGTTTGTTGAAAGATAATGCTGCTAAATTCACCTACCTTGTTTTCTCTAGGAACCAACAGCACACAATTGCAATCAAATTTAAAACCAGAAATAAATACAGAACAGGAAATACATTAATCGATATTGTCGATCGGCTCTCATGTCCAAGGAAATTGAAACCAATGTTATACATTGGCAAAAAATAAAAAATAATTGAATTGTTAAGCAAAACTTTACGTCTTTCGCCATATTATTTATCTGGCTGAGGGCGATTTTTGTTAAGCCATAGTTATGCAGGCTTACTTTTAGTTGGACACAGAATTCATTCTTTCCAAAACATTCATTGGAATCGCTTCCTGCTTGAGATTCTCGCTACCATTTCCTTTTAGTGTTTGCAATTCGTCCGCCTTCTTCACGATCAACCGTAAAACTCATGTCAGCTGAAAAGAAATTTTTCAGTAGAACATGTTTGTTAATCAATATTGCTTATTTCCTTGTTCGTAAATCTATCTACATAATTTATTACTTTTTAAATAGATTAACGCGACTACTATAATACACCAGTTAGTATAGGTTTACGGACACATTCTTCTAAATAGATTTCTCATCCGACCTAGTTCTGACATGTCAGTGGCGGGAAAAATAGCTTTCAATATTTAATACCTCAAAGACTAATATACGAGATACATTCAATAATTTTGAGATATTTTTTTACCAAGATTATTTTAATTTTTAATATCTCATTATGATACATTTAATCAATTGACCTGTCAACTTTTGTTATTTCAGATTGAAGTAGACGGCTGTGAGAGCTCTTTGAACACACTCTACTAAACACTCCATGTCACAGTTTCCTAGTTTGCACAATGCGGTTGTGAAACCCGTTATATAATAAAGTTGTATATTGAGAGATGAGCATAAAATCTCTTCCTCGCCGCTCTTTAGGCCAGTCGCTTTTCTCACTGACTTTTGGCTTTTCCGTAAACTGAAAGAGAATCCTAGGAGCAGTCGTACTGAATACATTGAGAAGAGGAAGGATGGTTTGACAAGGCTCTTGGACACCATAAATTTGGGTAACTTATAAGGGGCTTTTACAAAGTCAGAGGATTCTACTTTGAGGGTGATTAGAGATTTTACTTCTTTGAAATTATTAAATGCCTCTCTTGAAAAATTTAAAAATCTTTTGTAATTCATCTTATATATATATAACAACAAACACTTAAGGAAGAAAAGGGGAATAATATTTAATATGATCTCCCTTTTCTTCCTTAAGTGTTTTATTTCATAGCGTGGCACTAGTAATTTGTTTAAATATATATAGTCATCCGCAGACAGATCTATTTCGCTGTATCACAGCTCATCAGTACGGTTAGACACCGATTGCTTTTAACCCAGGATTGAAACCTGACCGAATTGGCGTCAGTCGGCGATTCTACCTCTAGGGCTATGGGCACTCGGTAGAAGAAGGCAGACTTTTTTAGCGTGTATATTATCATTATACACGCCCAATAGCTGAGAGTGCTCTAATTCATTGCTGAATGAGCGATGCGTGCCTGCCAGAGTAGCTACTTTTTTTTAAAGGTCTACCATTCTTCCAGAGTGCTCAGTCAAGGTCTGAGAGCGTAATATATATATATATATATATATATATATATATATATATACGTCCAAATCCTTTTTCAGAGTAGAATGGCTCGAGATAATTCGATGGTTTTATCGGAGATGATGTAAGAATACTGACTTTGTTTTGGAGCTGTTGAATCTTTCAAGCTAGTTTCTCTCTGCCTGATGTAGATTATTGTCATAGACAGGGGTCTAGGAGGTTGGTTGTTAGGGTGGATCTGGGAACAGTAGCATTTATGAGATGGTTACACGCTCCTCAAAACCTCTAATCTCCCAATCAAAGGATTTCTGCCCGATGTAGTTTATTGTCGTAGCCAGGACTCTGAGAGTTGGTTGTCAGGGTGGACCTGGGAACAACAGCAATTAAGAGGCGATTTCAAGCATTTGAAAACCTCTAATCTCCAAATCAGAGGCCTTGCTATCTGATGTAGTCGTTGCCCAGACTCTGGAAAACTGGTTGTCAGTGGACCTTAGAACAATAGCAAATTAATTCTATAATTTGTATAATGAATTTTTTTGTGAAGCGTGTTGGAAGTATTTCTGGGTATTTTTCAAAATATTCTAGAAGAAAGAAGAAAACATTTTAGCATGTCTCCACAAACAACAAAAGCAACCCGAAAATATTTACAAAGATAAAAGTCGCAAAGCATTACTCAACAAAAATGATAAAGGAAATCTTAAAGACAACTAAAATAATTAAAAGCAGACGCCAACCAAAAAATATACTAACTTCATCAAGATTGCAGCAGCACACAACACAGGGGGTCACAAAATGCAAAGATGTGGGGTATGCAGCATAATAATAGAACGAAAAATACATCTACATTCGAAATGTTCGAAAACATATCTACATTCGAAATAAAAACAAATGTGAGCTACAATTTTAAAACCGTAGTTTATGCTCTAAACTACCGCTCATGATGCAGGAAGAAATATTTATAAAAAAAATACAAGCCTTTCCTCAACAAAGCAACATGAAAAACTTAAGATACATACACAGACACTAAATTCAAATGTGATAAAAGAAAAATTCGCGAATCGTTGCAAAAACTAATATTCCGAAAACAACAAAAAGAACTAGATGAAACGTAGAGTAGAATTGAATCAAAATAGATGAAAATATTTTTGAAGTATAAAGACGAAATCAAAGTCAATGCAAAACATTTTATGACCAACAAAAGATGATGGAAGGGACGTAAACAACAACAACAACAACAAACACGCACATATGAACTTTCTGACCTGCTCACCACTTGTCTCTATATGTACATGATACAATGGACATCAGAAAAGCAAATGAATCTCGATATGTAAAGTCACAATTTTATTTGCCTGAAGAGAGTCAACTTTAGACCCGAAATACGTATAGCAACACAAATACTATTATGGACACTAATAGAAAAAGCGAGGAATATTGGTAATAATAACAACAATAAATTTTCACTTGAAGCAAAATTTTCACGGTTTCTGGCACTGTTTTCTTATATATATATTCGTCATCCACATACGTCTGTTTTGCTGTATCACAGCTTCTGGCGGGGATCGAAACTCAATCGATTTGGTGTTAAGCGTAGTCGTTAATCCCTAAGTCATAGGCTCATGGAATCAGGGAAAGGAAACTTTAGCATGTTATATATAAGCGGTATATACACACGCCAGTCTCAATTCATTGCTGAAGAGTTATGCATAAATCGCAGAAGTGGTAACTGTTTTTATTTAAATTTTCCTCTTTAGAGAGCTCAATCGTAATGAGAGCATAATATATTCGTCATCCGCATACAAGCCTGTTTCGCTGTATCAGTAATCCACTTGCTTCTGACCGGGATATATTATTCATTTGTAACCAAGTTATTACGCTACCTAAGTTTCTACCATTTGGTATCTTCAGACAATTCGCAAGAGCTTATTTTACCGTTTTTTAAGAAAAACATTCATTTAACGGGGATTTTTTGAAAGCTCATGTAACGGGAAATTTTTGAACGCACAATTTCAAAAATTAGAAAGAATTATAACGTTTTCCTTCCATGGTTGTATGATCCTAATAGGTATTTTATGGTATCGTTACACTTAGTCATAATTTCTGTTCTGCCATTGAATAATTCATTTTTGTTTTGGAATAACATAATTGCTAACTTTTCTTCCTGGCACAATTTACATCTTTTGTCACCGTTGTAGGGATTAGCTTTTTTTCACGTTATGTCTGGGTCTTTTCTATATTCTAAATTCAGTTTCCACATGTGGCTAGCCAATTTTGTACAATTTTTTAAGTTTTCTATTTTAAATGTAGACCTGTGATTGAACCATCTGGCCTTAAAGGTGTCTTTGTTTGATCCCAAATATGCTTTCTTTTGACCATTTAAGTCATGTACTTATATCCACTGTACCACAACGCACAAGGATTTGCTTTGTGGTACAGTGGATATCGGCTCGGAACGAGAAACCGGGGAGCCGAGTTCGAATTCCAGTTGAATCCATTGTATTCACTTACGAGCAAATACCCTTGGGAAAGGTATTAATCCGTCTCTTCCTTCCAGTTATGGGTTCAAATAGCAGGACAGATTGGGTTTTATAGCCTTGGTCGGCAACCAGTCTACCGCAGAAAGCAATGGCAACCTACTGCGGGATAATCTTCTGCCCAGTCAGTCATGTCTCTTGCGAGACATGATTGCCCAAACGTGTATCACGTATGGCACTTAACTGACTGACTGAATATAATAGTTGAACATATGATTAAGGTCACTACTGGACATAAAGTGGGGGATCAGTTTTATATTGTTATGAAGTAATACACTGATCCCCCACTTAATACTATATAATAATATAATACATATTTTCCCTTTCTAGCTATGAGTCAAATAACAGGACAGATTGGGTTCTATAGCCTTGGTCGGCAACCAGTCAACCGCAGAAAGCAATGGCAACCTACTGCGGGATAATCTTCTGCCCAGTCAGTCATGTCTCTTGCGAGACAGGATTGCCCAAGCGTGTATCACGTATGGCACTAAACTGACTGACTTTTGCTTTGTAAATTACTTCTTTTGTATTACAAAGTCCTTGAAATGGGCATTTATTCTTGCCCCTGCAGTTACATTCTTTATAAGATATTCAGATGGTATGTTTATGTACCTTTTAGCAAAATTAAACGCTTCCATCAAATCTTTTTCAGAAATTGATGGATGAAAGTTTTTTTTTATGTCTTATTTAATGAACGTATATCTATTTTTGCATTGAATTTTTTTGGAACCAGGAAATTTGACATAAAAACTTTCACCCATCAATTTCTGAAAAAAGATTTGATTACGCACGTCATTTTCTTTTTTCATTTCTGCGCATTTTTTTTAGGAAGAATGATGCTTTCCATCTGATCCTGGTAAGAAACTGCTCAATTTTTTTTTGTAATAAATACAGCATATATTCTTTTCGGTTTGGTATAGGTATATTTTTCAGCGAGTGTAATATTTTCAATTCCTGCATGTATTTTTTTCTGTTTTTCTTTTGTTTTTTTTCTTCTTCCATGCGTTCAGTAAAATCTGTATCCTTTATTGTTAAACTATAGTGTATGTTTTTCATACGTTTGGTAAAATCCGTATCGTTTATTGTTAAATTAAACTAGTGATAAAAATGTAAGACAAGAGCACATTGATTATTTAATTACTTAGTTTTTGATCATAATAAAATTAGACCAGTACATATTATATATATATATATATATATATATAGGAAAGAATATTAATAAAAAGTTTTGAATATCGGCGAATCCGGTAATAGCTTTAGATTTCGCTTCAATAATCACAAACTAAATATACGACAAAAAAATGTATACTCCCCAATTGCAGCCCATTTTAATCAACCTGATCATACTTTAGAAAATTGCAAATGTTTACTAATAGACTCCAATTTTAGTTCTAAATACACACGCAGAAAGAAAGAAACATACTGGATTTTAAAATTAAATACACACAAGCTAGGGTTAAATAGGGACTTAGGTGTGTTGAATCTTTACAAATATTTCAATAGCTAAAAAAATTTTTTCAGATATTCCAAGAAATTTTTATCTAAAACAAACAGACTTTCTCTACGGACGTGCCGCATGTTGTGAACAAACACACCACGTGATGTAAACAAAAAATATCCGGACGCTATCGTGAAATACGTTTCTAATTCAAATTTAAAAATCACTTGTTTCTGATGAAGGACCGAAGGGCGGTCTGAAATATAAAATATAATAAAAATTAACAAATACTGTTCAAAAAAAGTACATTTTTAAATTCAAAACTTTTTATTAATATTCTTTCCTATACATATTAAGACAGTATACGTGGATGATCATCACTATATATATATATATATATATATATATATTGTGTGTGTGTGTGCAAATAAATACAAGATGGTCATTATTATAATAGAGAGGTTTTTGAATACATGCTTCTGTTTCAAGATGTTTATGTACGCATAGCGTCTGCATCATATGTTAATTCAGTGGGTTTTTTTTTTGTTATACAAATGAATTTTCTATTTTATCATTCCGCTTTTTTATATCGATCCCCTAGTAATTTAATTAATTCAGATTCCGTCAACAATACGCCGACTAGACATTTGGTCGATGTTTAAGAAAAAAAAATAATTTCGCTCGTCATTTTTTTTACCCGTGTTTTTCTTACATGATCAGCATCGAGCAAAATACTCTAAGACCTGAGATTCTGCATGCATTTGAGCAAAACTAATACTTGAACTCTTCAGAAATATCTCCCGGTATTATAAAAATTCTATCGTCGGAACATGCCTGTGGAACTCACTCCCGTATTCTTGCTTTCCTGACGGCTACGACCTCCAGAAATTTAAAAGCAAAGTTAATACTCACCTACTAACCACTGGACTCTAGCTCTCTCCCCTTCCCCTGTATAATCTTCACTTTCTCTCCGCCCATGTATCTGTCATTGCACCTGCTTTCTCAGCTTTCTATTGTTTCTTTCTAACTAGCTTGTACTCCTCACTCTTTTCTAATTAATCTTTCTACATTTATGTAACCCCCTGCACATCAGTGGCGTTTCTGCCTTGCTCGGGGTGAAATGATTAAAAAAAAAAATGTACAAAAAGTATTAGGGAATCGTTAGGCCTTGCTCATCCATACATTTTTGTTTCACCGAAGCCATTACGACATTCTAGTAATGAACGTTCTTTTTTTTCATTGTAGCCTTTTTTGCGTATGTGTAATACTTAGCATCAGGAAGAGAAAGAGACAGCTGAAGTTCCTGGGACACGCAATGAGGAAGGAGAGCTTGGAGAATTTGATACTAACAGGTTAGATAGAGGGAAAATGAGACAGGCGAAAGCAACGGATAACATATTTGAAGGACCTAATCAGATGGATGACGGAACGAGGATTGCATGATGTAACAGGAGAAAGCGTGCTCAGATCCACCAGGGATAGGGAAACATAGAAAGCCATGATCGCCTACGTCCTGAAGGAACAGGGCACATAGAAGAAGAAGACAAGTAGAGAGAACTAGTATTTTTCCAAAAACAGCACTGGTGCGAAGTGGAAGCAAACGCAGTCAATCGGTGTTCAATCACGATTGGAGCCACTAATAATGAGGTCATTTATTTACTGACAGATTTAGTTTCTTTACGGTTTATTAACCTATTGAGGATTATTTTAAAGTCAGGATTTTTTTGTATGTGGAAGTGTTCTAGCAGGGCCTCAAATGGAATGACTATATTGAATCCATTTCCAAATCTGCTGCTATGAAAGTCGGCTCCCTGTGCAGGGCCCGGAAATTTTTCCCACCTGAAACTATTCTGCACATATACAAATCTACCATCCGCCCGTGTATTGAATATTGCTGCCATATCTGGTCGGGTGCCCCTGCTGCTCTCCTTGGGCTTCTTGACAAAATACAAAGGAGGATCTGTAACGTGGTTGATACTGACTTGGCAGACCGGCTGCAGCCGCTCTCACACCGGCGTGATGTAGCTTCCCTGTGCCTCTTCTACAAGTACTTTCATGGCTTCTGCTCCGATGAGCTTAGATCACTGGTGCCGCCCAAGCACGAATTTACACGAGATACTAGATTAGCAACTAGGTCCCACCCTTTTACAGTTAAACAAATAAGATGTAACCGTAAATTCTACTCCAACAGCTTCTTTTCTCGCGCTTCCCGCCTGTGGAACTCCCTTCCACAAGTCTGCTTTCCCGACAGTTACAATCTCCAGGTGTTTAAATGTAGGGTCAATAGACACCTCCTATCACACTAACTCCCAACTATTCTCACAACACTCTCATCTACCCAACCCTCATTCTCGGTATCCTCACCCGCCTATCACCCACCCTCTGTTATTTCCTATATTTAATCAGCCTTTCTCCACTCTACGTAGCCCCCTGCACAGTAGTGGCAGTGACATGCCTTGCTCGGGGTGAAACGCTTATAAAGAAAAAAAAAAAAAGGGCATGGAATGTGCGGCACTGTTATCCGAAAGCATGGCCAAAGACGCTTTTCAAATGCTGAGTAGAATTATTGGGAGGCAGTAAACTTTCGTTGGAAACAAGAAGAGTTTACTGAATCGTTATGTGATAACTCACCTAAAATATGGCAGCGAATGCTGAACACTCTCCTCAAAGATGAAAAAGAGACTCGAAGCAACAGAAATGTGGTTCTACAGAAAGATGCTGAGGATACCATAGACCGAACATGTGAGCGACATCAAGGTTTGGGAGAGGGTGCAAACGATAAAGAAACTTATATTATACTTAACATCAAGAGGTTTCTGAGTTACATAATGAGGAAAGGCAGCTTGGAGAATCTGATACTCACAGGGCGAATACGGGAAAAGAGGTACAGGGAAAATAGCGAGTGACATGCTTGATGGTCAAATGGATGACAGAGCAGGGTTTGGTAGAAATACTAAGACAAAAGGTATTATGAGCTACAAGGCACAAGAAGATGTGGAGGGCCATTATCGCCTATCTACTGAAAGGACACGACACATAAAAGAATAATTTATTGGGGATAATAATTGTTTACCGATTTAATTCTTACTAATTAACCCATATTTGGGAAAGAGAAGAAATAGATTCATATCTTTTACAAGGGTATTTGCCCGTGAGTGAATATAATGAACGGACTGGAATTGGAACTAGGTCCTCCGATTTCCAATTCTGACCGTTATTCATTACACCAACTGCACGTCATTATATACAGTACCTAATTTTCTCAAGCAGTCAGCTATCTAGATTGCTTTACTACGGTGACACAAGGTTTTTTTATATGTAGATGTGGCACAGTGCCGAAATTATGGTGCACTCAGTGCGGATCGAACTGAGTATTCAGTCTTAACTAATCTAGCGCAACAAGCTTGCTAACCACGTTGAAGTTACCGATGTCATTAAGCCCTTAACGCTATTTAAAACTTCGTATTCATTACATGAATTTCTATAAATCGACATTGCACATGACACCATGTGAATGCGAAGGAAGTAACTTAATTCGCTCGTATTCTGCCATCAACTCATACGCCCTTAATATTTGGCTATCACGAAAAGACATCATTTATACTTGTTCTCCGGTGATAATAAGATAACATGAGCATCCAGGGAAACAAGTCCAGAAGCAAATGGCCTGCGAGACAAGTTCGATAGATATTTTCTCAGGTTTCCATCTCGGCCTTAGGATTTGCTTAGGCTTGAAATAATAGCTAGGCGTTAATTGAGGATCGAATCTCCCTAGTCATGGTTCTATTAGGTCGTTACAAAAATAATAACCGCTCGAAGTATTGTATTTTTTCAAAAGCCGTTTTAACATAGTATTCACAGTATATATTAGGTAAATGTTGGTATACATAATAATTAATGTGTATTTTTTAAATAATTTTAAACTTATTTTTGACAGAAATATACTTGAAGCAGAAAACGTTTAACTATGAACATGACAAAACATGATTTTCGTTTACTTTTCTTGCATGAGTTGAAACTAAGGCACAGTTCTTCTCTAACTGCTGCCAATATCAACAGAGCATGTGGAGATGGATCAACAAGTAATCAGAGAGCACTATGTTGGTCCCAGAAATTCCGTACTCGTGATGAGTCTTGAAGATAAGAAGATAGAGAACGGTCATGCAGTTTTGACAACAAACAATTGCAACAGTTGTTGAGCAAGACACACGTCAGAGTGTCAGAGAAATGTCCCAGACGCTTGGTGTCAGCACTGCAACAGTCTTACGCTATTTGCAGAGTATTTGCAAGGTAAAAAAGTTCGATAAATGGACCCTCATGATCTTAATGAAAATCAAAAAAGTTTGAAGTGTGCTTGATGCTCTTTTTGCGTAACATAAATGATCCCTTTCTTGACCAAAGAGCTACTTGTGCTTAAAGGTGGATTCTTTAATATCAGGTAAACGTTCAAGTCAATGACTTGATCGTGATGAGTCTCCCAAACATTTTCCAAAGCCAAATTTGCAACAGCAAAAAGTTTATGGTAACTTTCTGGTGGTCTGCAATTGGTGTTATCTCCTACAGCTTTCTCGAATCCAATCAAAGCATGGATGCAGAGTTTTATTGCAATCAATGCGCTGAAATGCATGCATACCCGCAAAAAATGAAATCTGCATTGGTGAATCGACGTGGATCAATTCTGCTTCGCAATAACGCGCGGTCACATTTTGCAAAAATGACGCTAAAAAACCTCACAGACTTGGGATACAAAAGTTTGCCACATTCTCCATATTCTTCAAAACCTTCACCCACTGATTATCATTTTATAATCACTTAAGAATATTATTAAATTTCAAATCTTTTAGATCTAAACCAGAAGTGGGATCAGCTTTCAAAGATTTTGTTGCACCACAGCGAATAACTTTTTATCAACGCGGAATAAATTATCTCGTCGATTGATGGCAGAAGTGCATAGATGCTCAGTGCTCGGATATCGACTAATATCAACATTTCTGCAGTTAATTTTTCAAAGGAATAAAGTTTCTGAAATTAGGCACTAATTTTGCAACAACCAAATATAACAGATATATCTCTGAAGATATATTTTCTTTTGTCTATTCATAAATAAAAAAGTGATAGTAGACTCGACTTAGTGGCAAGTAAAGGTAAGATTTTACAAGCAATTACAAGAAAGAAATTAGATTAAAATAAAGATCCGTCGTTTTTAATCTACAAGGTAACCAAAAAAGTGCTGTCCGATTTTTGATTAGTTATTGAGTTGAAGTTGACAGATATACAAAATGCGTGTAGCAATTGTTTTCAAATTCAGACAGCCGGAAGTAGGAACATCAGATGTTATAAAAAACACGCGCACCGTGCCCGGCCATCAGTTATAAGCCGGATAGCTGTACGAAGGATGGAAGTGTTTAGAGATCTCGTTCGGGGCTGTTTGCTTTAAGACTTCAAAGTGGGCTTATCAGCAGCTTCATCAAGTCGCTGCATATGTCAAGCGTTTGGGGATAGTGTTGTGAATGAATGTACTGCAAGGCGTTGGTTTCGAAAATTCACGTCGGAAGATTTGTCTCTCCATGATGACAGCAGGTCTTGAATGACGGAGTCCTGAAGGCGGCCATTGAAGAGGACAGTATTCTAACGTGTGGGGAACTTGCAAGACAGTTCAATGTTTCAGATGAAACAGTTAGACTTCACCTGCACCGCCTAGGTAAGACGTACAAACTGAGCAAGTGG
The DNA here is from genome assembly GCA_037127315.1 of Ascarosepion bandense. Taxonomy (NCBI): domain Eukaryota; kingdom Metazoa; phylum Mollusca; class Cephalopoda; order Sepiida; family Sepiidae; genus Ascarosepion; species Ascarosepion bandense. The sequence goes on along the minus strand of JBBBDQ010001555.1, from coordinate 554,934 downwards.
GTTCCGCAAACGCTGTTGGAGGTCCACAAGGGACAACGAGTGGCAGCCTGCGTATCGCTGCTTTCTCGCCGCCGTACCGCATCCTTATTCAATCGAGTGCTTACCAGTAATGAAAGGTGGGTTCTGTATGAAACTTTCAAGCGTTCCAGACATTGGTTGTCTTCTCAGGATGCTGTCCCTCACACTGCAAGACCGCCTATGCACCCACGCAAGATTATGCTTTGTGTCTGGTGGACAGGTCGTCAAGTTGAACTGCCACCAACAGGCCAAACAGTCACTGGAGACCTATACTCGCAGAAAGTGAAACGTGTGCAACAGGCATTGCGCCAGAAGGAACCAGCACTGGTGAATCGCAAAGGTGTGCTTTTCCTTCATGACAACGTCAGGACGCATGTCGCGCGAGTAGTCAGGGATACCGTACAGTAACCTGGGTGGGAGACTTTGTGTCATCCACCTTATTCACCTGATCTTGCGCTATCCGATTACCACCTCTTCCACTCCCTGGATACTCATCTTCGTGGGAAATCCTTCCCCAATGAAGCAGACTTGTGCAAAGCCCTCACGGACTTCTTTGCGTCAAACCCCCAAATCGAATTCTACCGCAAGGGCATTGAACAGCTGGAGACACGTTGGAAGAAGGTGCTGGATGCCGATGGCGATTACTTCGAAGACTAAATATAAGTTACACATACTGTGAAGCGTTCTCTTTTTTCCTTTAAATACAGACAAAACTTTTTGGTTACCTTGTATTATTCATGAAAGTGTCTCCGATTGCTAGATAGCGTGAAATGGAAAGGTCAAATAATTATTCATATTTGTGCACCTGCAAGTTTAACCATCTGCCTCGATTGACACACAGATTAAAAAAGAGAAATTATGAACAGACAAACGCAGGAATAGAATTAAGCATGATTGTTAGTCTACGTTTTTTGGGGGGAAGGGTGTAATAATATCGTCAGAGTGGGTGGGTTATCTCGCAAAATTATGATGCATAACCTCTAATGATCACCTGAGGTGATGTCTTGGGTTTCGACATCACCCTCGTTGAACACGAGACTGAGAATTTACAGTATATAATTGCAATAAAGTCTTTTTCTTAAATATAGAATTATGTTATGCAGTAATTTTCTTTCCACCACGACACGACTACATCACTGTGCAAATTAATTGAAACAAAACGTATAATTTTTTCAAAGGATCATACCTTCTCTAATCACGTATAAGTCGTCTTTTGGGTTTATTTTTTCTCTTCCGACCGCATTTTCCTTAAGTTTTGAAATGACAGATCCAGTTTGTTTCTTCGCCTTGATGACATGACTGATAGTTGAAAGACCGACATCAACATTATCCGCGATCGTTCCGTAAGGCTTGCCAGTGTGTTTGTGCAGCGATACAACATTCGTGCGTTTCCTTGAAGTAACGTCCATCGCAGACAATGGGTATAGGACAACTAATCGACAGTCGAAACAGCAATCTCTGGGCGTGATAAAAATTTTATGTAATCAGGAATGATGCAATATTTTTTAAGGCCAAACAAATTTCATCATACACCCTGAAAATAGATTCATATTGCTACACACCACTGCAAAAGACCTAATTTGGGGAAAAAATAGAAATCGATTACACCCTGTCACTCCAGTGGGTCTAAAACTGAGCATATGGTGTAAATGCATAAGGGTGTAAAGCTGTTGCTAGCAAAATCAAAGAAGGCGAAGAAAACTGAGAAAACCAGTTCAAATATGATAATCACTATCAGCAACGACTATGCCTAATATGATTTGCATCTTCCTGAAAGCATGATACCACAATAATTGCATCGACCAGAATTTGATTCTGAGATGAATCTCGCCTCTCTACCATTTATATCTTCACAGTCAGTTGTTGACAAAGACGTCGAACTTGTCTTTGTCATATCTGCTACTTTATACAACCAGCCAGTTAAGTGCCATACGTAATACGCTTGGGTAATCATGTCTCTTTCTGTAACTACTGCGATAGGCTGGTTGCTAACCAAGCCTATAGAAACCAATGTCTTGCTATCTTGCCTAAGAGGGAGAAGCAACGAATTAATACATTTTCTAATGGTATTTGCGCGTAAGTGAATGCAACGAATTCAGCCGCGATTCGAACTTAGCTCAACGATTTGTCGTTCCGCACCACAACACATATTTATATAAAGAAAGAGAAAATGAATGAGTTCGGATCGTAAGTCGGCACCGTTTATAGTGTCACATTGGCATCAGCTAAATAGAAATAGCAAATACATATATTATATGAAACTGAAAGCATTTTTGATAATGATCCAGACAGTCGAACAAAAGCAGAAACACGTGTTCATAATATCATTCACGGCAGTGTATATAGTCACAGTTAAGGTAAGAGTAGGATCAATCGTTTCTACGCTGAAACATTCGGGGTTCTTACACGTGGTCTAATGGTTATCAAGATTGTTCTGCTAATTCAATTACCAGTGAATAGCGACTTCGATCCTCACTAGGTCCTCCATACTTCGGCCTTGTTCCATGTCTAAATTACGCTTAGAAAACCACTTTAGGCACGACAATGTGATACAATGTTTACTAAGCTTAGATCGCTATATTAATTACAACTGATTAGTGAGTTCGATCCTTACTGGGGAACCCATACTTCAGTCTTGTTAAAGTTGGCTCTCTGTGCAGGGCCCGGAAATTTTTTCTATCCTGCAATTATATAAATCCACCATCCGCCCGTGTATTGAGTACTGCTGCCACATCTGGTCGGGTGCCCCTTCTATTCTCCTCGGGGTTCTAGACAAAATACAGCGAAGAATCTGTAATGTGATTGATACCGACTTGGCTGGCCGCCTGCAGTATCTCTCTCACCGGCGTGACGTGGCTTCCCTGTGCCTATTCTATAAATACTTTCATGGCTTCTGCTCTGACGAACTTAAATCACTGGTGCCCCCTAGATGTGAATTTGCACGAGATACTACATTGGCAACTAGGTCCTACCCTTTTACAGTGAAACCGATGAAATGTAACCGCAATTTCTACTCCAACAGCTTCTTTCCTCGCATTTCCCGCCTGTGGAATTCCCTACCGCATGCTTGCTTCCCCGACGGCTACAACCTCCAGGAGTTTAAATGTAAGGTCAATAGACACCTCCTAACACACTAACTCACACCCACTCTCTCCAACTCTCTCCCTATGTACATCCTAACTCGTCTATCACCCTCCTTCTGACATTTCCCATACCCAATCCCTCTATGTAACCCCCTGCGCTATAGTGGCAGTGGAATGCCTTGCTTGGGGTGACACGATTAAAAAAAATAAAAAATATGTAAGCTAAGCTTAGAAAGCCACTAATCTCACATCGGAGTGATGGTTAGCAATCAATTACAACTGATTAGTGTGTTCGATCCTTACAGGGGGACCCATACTTCAGTCTTGTTCCATATGTAAGCTACGCTTAGAAAGCCACTAATCTCACATCGGAGTGATGGTTAGCAATCAATTACAACTGTTTAGTGAGTTCGATCCTTACAGGGGGACCCATACTTCAGTCTTGTTCCATATGTAAGCTACGCTTAGAAAGCCACTAATCTCACATCGGAGTGATAGCAATCAATTACGACTGAATAGTGAAGGGCCCATAATTTCACCCCTGTGGCACAACTATAGATACGCTTAGTAAATCTCTATATGGGTGTTTTTAATGATTAATGTATCTTGTTTGTATATTATATTAGATTGTTCAGAAAATAATAACCAATTTTAAAATAAATCTTTTCTTTTTCTTTTTTTTTAAACGGGATCACCCCCAAGCGAGGCAGGAAAATCACTGGAGCACAAGGCATTATAGGATATAAAAGAGTTAGAAACAAACACATTGCTCAAGAGCAAAAAAAAAAAAATAGAAGAGCAATATGGAGGACAGTAGGTAGCGATTGACATTGAAATGTTTACAGATTAAAGTTGTCTGAAAAGCATGCAGCAGGAAGTGTGTTTCACAAGCGAATAATGAGGGAAAAGAAAATTTTAGCATAGAACTTACGGGTACATCTAGCCAGCTCATCTGCAAATTGATGAGAACTCAACGACAGTCTAAAAGTGCGCTTAAATTCAAAAAGTTTCTAGGCACCATAGCAAAGACCTCATTCCAAACAATTACAGTGACAGTATTTATAGAAAAGGCACGGCAAGGCAACATTATGGCGATGTGAAAGTTACTGAAGCCAAGAGGTCAGAGCAGGGATATTAGTATAGCTGATTGTTCTTTGGATTTTATGAAAAAACTCTGGATAAATAGCAGGAATACCAGATCATGATTGTTAAGCCACTCTAGTTTTTTTTAAAGAAATGATGCATTTCATACTATTTTTAGTATTTATTACCAAATGAACATAGAATGGTTCTTTTGTTATTATTACTTATTAATTTTACAAGGCAAAGAAACAAAGATGAACTCGTCCGAATCACTCTCAATTTTCTTCATTCTTTCATTGATGAAACTGCAATATAGGTAATTATTGAATATTTATAAATTTATTTGAAGCACATGTTATTGTGCAATATTAACAAAAGAACCCATTTATTTTCATCTACAATTATTCATTTGGCAATAAATATTAAAAATAGTATGAAATACATCCTTTTTTAAAACATTGGGGTAGTCTGATAATTATGTCCGGTAGTGTAGCTAATGAACTGACATAACACATAATGATCATTAAAACATGAGAAGCTGAAATGTTGAAAACGTACAAAACGGTGAATGATATATTAGTGTTTTTCATATATGTCTGCCTCAAGAACATTATCTGTTTATCTGTAGGTCACCTGGCGAACAACTTGGAGATGTCACTGCGTTCAAAGAAGGTACTTTTTACTGGAAATTTTAGTTTTGTTTCTTGTTTCTTGGGACAAATCGATTGTCTCGTTTGTTTCGGTACCATTTTGTTTAACTTCATTTCAAATGTCGGGTGTGTTGCAGACAATTTCTTCTGCATTTATTCGTGTCGAGTCGACTTTTCCAGGTGAGTTCGAATGGATGGAAAATATTTTATTCAATTTCCTCAGATATAATTTTGTTTACATTACTGGAAAACCCATTGCAGAATTAAAACAAAAATAATACGATCAGCACAAAGTCAGTCAGTTAAGTGCCTATGTGACATACGTTTTGGACGATCATGTCTGGGCAGATTATCCCGCAGTAGGTTGCCATTGCTATCTGCGGTAGACTGGTTGCCGACCAAGGCTATAGAACCCAATCTGTCCACTTATCTAACCTATAACTGGAAGGAAGGAAGAAACGCAGTAATACCTTTCCCGAGGGTATTTGTGCGTAAGTGAATGGGAGAGATTCAACTGGAATTTGAACTCTGCTCCCCGATTTGTCGTTCCGAGTAGATATCCACTGCACCACAACGCACATCCTGATAGAACAGCACAAAGTAACAATCATAAAACTATGAAAAACCCATGTCAGTTGACAACAAAGTAATATTCTTCTTTCCCCATTTGCATATATCTTCTTTTTTTATTGATAATACTTTTCAAACATAAAAATTAAAATTAAATCGAGACACTAAATACATTTTATTGTTAATTTGGGATTCGCTGAATCTGAAAATGATCTTTTTCTTGGTTAGCTACCGTTTTTGTTGTATAGAAATGCTTCATTTTGAAAGAAAAAAAGCATTTCTTTCATTTGTTTTCTGCATATATGATTGTGACCTAATGGCGACATTTTGCAAAGTAAAATCGTGGAAGATTCTTAATTCGTATTTAAACCAAAAAATATGGGTTTGGTTTTTGAGAAATACTATTTTTTCTGTTTTAAACATACCACGATTGAATATACAATTATTTTCATCAAATCATTTAATAAATTAACATCAAAAATAAAAACTTCGTGAACATAAGAACTATGGTAAAATTTTCTCTTTTTTATTATGTTCAATGTTTTTTAAGTTCCTTTTGGTATTCTAGCAGTAGTCAGTCATTATTCGTTTGTCCCATCGTTTTGTAGCATTTTTCCATTGTTTTGATATCATGATGGAATCGTTCTCCTTTCTCATCACTCACATTGACGAAGTTATCAGAAAATTTATCTGGATGGATATCTAAAAAAAGAACCTTGATACACATATTAGCGTATTACTGTTGAAGAATATTGCTGATAAAGTTTATCAGTTAAATTGAATTTTTGCGATAAAATAGGAAAAAAACGTGTTGTGTTTCTTGGTACCAAAAATTGTGTTGTCCAGTGTAATTTAAGTAAATACATGACGCTGAGGTCACCCAGAGTATATTGTTGGTTGAGGTATTGATTGATTTGTTTTTTGTGGCTTATCAAGTTATTTAAAACCAGAAAATATTTTTTCGATTGTAAAAATGTATTTTTGGGGGATAATAATAGTTTAGTGATAAAAAGTATTACTAATTAACCAATAGCTGCGAAAGAAGAAATAGATTCTTATCTTTCAGAAGTGTAATTTCCGGCTGAGTGAATATAATGATCCCGACATGAATTGGAACTCGGCTCTCTGATTAACAATATAAAATTTTTATACATTACACTCCCTGTACATCCAGATTTACAACATTTTGTATTCTCAAGCGGTTTTTCATATACGTTATTAACTTCGTTGATTGTGTGGGAGCCAGTATTTCCATATGACTACGTCGTATGCCATATAAAATAGAGGGTTACTGAATGAGATTAAAAAAAGAATACATGAAGAAAACATTGTGATGAGGTGTAGGTTAGAAAATTAGAAAATGAGTGGAACATGCTTTTCATCAAATAGAAACACGATGAGAATATGAATGATTTGTTGCCGTTTACAAGGCGTAAAATAATTTAATCGGTTCTTTTGTATTCAAACGAAATTATTTAAATACATTTGTTATATTCCGCTAAAATGTATTCAAACATTTTCCTTGCATGCACTACAAAATGACTGGAGCAGTTCCGTATCATTCAAGTGAAATGCATTAAAACAGTTCATTATCAATCAAGAGAAAATGATTAAAACAGTTCTTTATCATTCAAGTAAAAAGTGATTAAAACATTTCCTTATAATTAAAGTAAAATTATTAAAAGAGTTTCTTATCATTTAAGTGAAAAAGATTGAAACATTTCCTTATCATTCAAGTAAAATGATTAAAACAGTTCCTTATCATTTAAGTGAAATGGATTAAAACAGTTCATTATCAATTAAGAGAAAATGATTAAAACAGTTCTTTATTATTCCAGTAAAAATCATTCAAACAGTTCCTTATAATTCAAGTGAAATGGATTAAAACAGTTCCTTATGTTTCAAGTGAAATGGATTAAAACAGTTCTTTATTTTTCAAGTAAAACTGATTAAAATAGTTCCTTATCATTCAAGTAAAATGATTAAAACAGTTCCTTATCATTTAAGTGAAAATGATTGAAACAGTTTCTTATAATTCAAGTGAAATGGATTAAAAAAAGTTCTTTATTATTCAAGTAAAAATGATTCAAACAGTTCCTTATCATTCAAGTGAAAAAGATTAAAACATTTCTTTATTATTCAAGTAAAAATGATTAAAAGTTCTTTATTATTCAAGTAAAAATGAATGAAACATTTCCTTATCACCCAAGTGTTATGTCGTGAGTAAGAATAAATAACTCAACAACAGGAATAGGTTAATTGTTGTATTCCGTGGAAAATAGTATTTACAAAGGTTATTAGTATACAATACAAGAATAAAGGTTAATTGTCTCAACCGTCGCAAGACGTAGTATGAGCAATGGGTACTTCCGGGTCGTCACCGGAAGTCTACGACTGACTTGTCGATCGGCTGCTCGGCACATTCTCCTACGTAGATGCCACCATTACTTTACATAGTAATGGAATAGTCCATTATAGCCGAATAGGCGCGGGCGTCCCAACACCAAGTAAAATTATTAAAACAGTTTCTTATCACTAAAGTGAAAAAGATTGAAACGGTTCCTTTTCATTCAACTGAAAATTATTGAAACAGTTCTTTATCATTCAAGTGAAATGGATTAAAACAGTTCATTATCAATCAAGAGGAAATGATTAAAATAGTTCTTTATTTTTCAGGTAAAATGATTAAAACATTTCCTTATCATTCAAGTAAAATTATTAAAACAGTTCCTTATCATTTATGTGAAAATGATTGAAACAGTCCTTATCATTCAACTGATAATGACTGAAACATTTTCTTATCATGAAACTGTAAACGACTGAAACAATTCCTTATTATTCAACTGAAAATGATTAAAACAATTCCTTATCATTCAACTGAAAATAATTGAAACAGTGCCTTATCATTCAATTGAAAATGACTGAAACAGTTCATTATCATTCGACTGATAATGATTGAAACAGTTTCTTATCAATTACTGGAAATGATTTAAACAGTTATTTATCATTTAAGTGGAAATGATTGAAGCAGTTGCCTCGCATTTTCCTGAAAGAAATTTAAATGTTTCCCTTGCACTCAGTATATGATTTTAATAATTCCCTTTTATTCAGAATATCATAATTGATTTTTTTAAAATTCATCCTAAAATGATTTAAAGAATTATTTTGCATTCAGCTTAAAATGATTTAAACGAATGTTTTAAAATTTAGCTTAGAATTGTTTCCACACAAATTATAAATAGAATTTAAATAATTCTCTGTGTTCAACATACAATAATTTAAACAATTTTTTTGCATTCAGCTTAAAATAGATTAAACAATTTTCTTGTATACAGCTTAATAGAATTCAAACAATTTTCTTACACTAAGTTTAAAATAATGTAGATAATTCCTTGTTTTCAACATAAAATGATTTACGCAATTTCCTTCCATTCAGCTTAAAATGATTCAAACATATGCTTTGCATTCAGATTAATAAAATTTAAACAATTTTTTGACGCTTAGCTTAAAATAATATAAATAATTCTCTGTTTTCAACATTCAATGATTTAAACAATTTCCTTGCATACAGCTTGAAATTATTTAAATTATTTAAATTATTTTCTTACACTCAACTTAAAAATACTTTAAATGATTCCTTGCTGTCAGCTTAATCCTTGCATTCAGTTTAACATTATTTGAAGAATTTTTTACGCTCAATTTGAAATAATTTAAATAATTCCTTGTTTTCAACATACAATGATTTAAACAATTTTCCTTGCATTCAACTTAAAATTGTTTAAACAATTTTCTTGCGTCCAGATAAAAATCATTGAAACAAAAAAGTCGTATTCAACATCAAATAATTTGAAAAATGCTTGACATTCTGCTTGTGTTAACTTGCATTCAGCATCAAATAATTTTAAACATTTTCCTTGCATTCAGCTTAAAATAGTTCAAACAATTTTCTTTTACCCAACTTAAAATGATTCACACAATTTTTTTACACTCAGTTTAAAATAATTTCAAAAATTCTTTGCCGCCACTTTATCTCTAGACGAATCAACGTATATATTTTTGTTTATATTCATAATGTTTAATTTAATGAAAGCTTTGAAAGATGTAGTTGGCTTATCATGCACTAAACTTATTATGATGAAAAGCCATTAACATCAGCTTAATGAGTCACATAACAAAAATCATCATCCGAATTCTGATAAATAATTAACCCAGAGATACGACAAGAACAGTTCGGTTTCGTCAAGGATATTAGAACAAGGAACGCAATATTATCAGAATGGGCAATACAAATGCGGAAAATGAGTCACATAACAAGAATCATCATCCGAATTCTGATGAATAGAGTGCAAAGCAGAATCAGACCAGAAATAGGCCAAGGACAGTGCGGTTTTGTCAAGGCCATTGGAACAAGAAACGCGATATTTATGCCCAGAATGTTATCAGAATGGACAATACAAATGCAGAAGACTATGTCCCTGTGTTTCATAGACTATGCCAAGGCATTCAATAAAGTACGAAACTAAGATTTGATAGAGATGCTCGGCAAACTAGACATATTCGGGAAAGACACTAGAGTAATCAAGAATCTCTACTGGCAGCAAAATGCCTGCATACGGACAGGAAACGCGTTCAGCAGATGTACAAAGAAATGCGTGTAAGACAAGGGTGTGTCTTTTCACTTGATCTATTCAAGGAACAATTCTGAGGGCCCTAGATGTCATTCCAAGATTCGTCACTCGCGGCCACAATCTGAACAATATATGATATGCAGATGATACAGTGCACATGAAAAACATGGAAAGAAAGCCTGACCTCCTACAGAAGGTAGCTAAAGAAAGCGAAAAGAAAAAACTGCATATAAACTGGACAATAGATTTCGGCTTGATAAGAGAAATCGGGGAGCCGAGTTCGAATTCCAGTTGAATTCCTTGCATTCACTTACGCTCAAATACCATTAGAAAAGGTACTAATAGGTCTCTTCTCTCTAGTTATGGGTTAAATAACAAGACAGATTGAATTCTATAGCCTTGGCTAACAACCAGTCTACAGTAGGAAGTAATGGAAAATTATTACTGTATAATCATTAACCTGGTCAGTCATGTCTCTTTCGAGACATGATCGCCCAAGCGCGTATCACGTATTGGAACTTAACTGACTGGCTGACATATAAACCACAAGAAAAAATAAATACATGGTCATTAGTAAAAAAGAAACCCAAAATGCCAATTACAGGCTGGTAATATTACAATCAATCAGAGATACCTGGGAAGTGTTTTAACCAGGGAAGGAAAATGCGACACTGAGATCCGAAGGCAAATTAGCATGGCCAAGGATACATTTCAGAAACTCAGTCGAGTATTGAGATAGGAAAATTTTGCTTGAAACGAAGAGAAGAGTACTGGATTGTTATGTGATGTCTGTTCTTCAGTATGGCAGCAAATGCTGAACAATCTCAACAAAGATGAAGAAGAGACTTGAAGCAATCGAAATATGATTCGATAGAAGGACACTGATGATACCATGGAATTAATTGTAAGCAACGCTGGGATTTTGGAGAGGATGAAAACGAAGAAGGAACTAATACTTAACGCTAGAAAAAGACAGTGGAAATTCCTTGGACATATAATAAAGAACCAAAGCTTAGAGAATTTGATACTTATAGATCAGATAGGGGCAAATGAAGGTTTGGAATCATTCTCTGTTTATATAAACAGAGAATGATTCCAAAACTTTATTTCCCCTGAAGAAGTGTTTAAATCCAAACACTGAAACAAACATATGATTGTAGGGAAGAGGACATATATAGAAGAAATTATGTACATGTTCTAAAACATAATTTATAATAAATATTCACTGCTCTATACATCATATATCGAGCACTGTTTTAAATTAATGTTTTGGACGGAAAAAACTTTTCTTTTTTCTCTCCTCATTCTATACTCACACGGATATATATATATATATATATATATATATGTATATGTGTGTGTGTGTGTGTGTGTGGTTATTTCTCTGTATATTTAAAGAGAGAAATGGAGAGTGATATATATATATATAGAGAGAGAGAGATAGAGAGGGAGGGAGAGAGCAAAAGTGAGAATTAGAGCGAGCGAATGTTGTATTCATATATATATATATATATATATATATATATCGAGAGATAGAGAGAGAGAGAGAAGCAGACAGTGAAAAAGAGGGATTTTACTGATATATTTAAAGATATATATGGATTAATGAAAATGATTTTTGAGGAAGACTCTTGACTCTAAACGAGGATTGTAACTGTCTCATATCCTATATGATTTATTTTATTTATTGAGACAAATGGAATTGTCAAAACATATTTCGTCGCTATTACTGCATGCCTTGGAAGATGAATTTATAAGACAGATACTTTCGCTATTTTGCCCTACGGATGACACAGAAATCAACGAGGAGACATTAATATTAGTAATCAGACGAATAGCTACTTTGTAATATTTTTATGACACACTGACCTGGCAATATTTTAAAGATCCTCTTCATCGTGGCACGCTGTCTAAATTTACTTTAGCACTGTCTTCTTTAGGCTTGGAAAGCAGTCCTTGAGAGTGGAGATTTAAATTGCTTTTTTATAATCATTTTAATCTAAGCAAGGTAGTAATGTAACTGGTGCGCAGGGGGTTACATAAGAGAAGAATGATGAAGAAGAGGAATATGTTTCAGGGCGAGTCAGAGTATGGTTAAGAGAAGAATGAGAACACTGGTGTAAAGAGAGCTGCGTGAGAGTACAGTGGAAAGGGAGAAGATAGGACACAAGTGCTTTTATGGTAAGGATGAGACTAAAGGAGTTGGCAATTGAAATTTCATTTAAACTTTCGGAGATTGTAGCTGTCAAGGAATCAAGTATACTAAAGGGCATTCCATTGGCGGGAGGTGCGAGAAAAGAAGCTGGTAGAGCAGAAGTGGTGGTTACATTTGATTGGTTTTATTGTAAAATGGTGGGGCCTAGTTGCTAGTCTAGTAGCTCGAGTAAATTCATGCAGAGTAGGCACCGGGGAGCTAAGCTCATTGGAACAGAAGCCATGAAAGTAATTGTAGAAGAAACAAAGCAAAGGTGAGTCTGTAATGTGATAGGTACTGATCTGGCGACTCGACTGCAGCCACTTCCCCATCGTCGAAATGTGGCCTCCCTCTGTCTCTTCTATAAATACTTTCATGACTTCTGCTCGGATGAGCTTAAGTCACTGATGCCTTCTCAACAGGTGTTTACCCGTGCAACCAGACTGGCAACTGGGTCCCACCCATTCACAGTCAGGTTAGCCAAATGCAGACGACAATTCTACTCCTGCAGCTTCCTCTCTCGCACTTCCTGCCTGTGGAACTCACTCCCGTATTCTTGCTTTCCTGACGGCTACAACCCCCAGAAATTTAAATGCAAAGTCAATACTCATCTACTAACCACTGACCTCTAGCTCTCTCCCCTCCCCTGTATTAACCTTCCCTTTCTCTCCACCTATGTATCTGTCATCGCACCTGCTTTCTCAGCTTTCTATTGTTCCTTTCTAACTATTTTGTACTCCTCACTCTTTTCTAATTAATCTTTATACATTTATGTAACCCCCTGCACATCAGTGGCGTTTCCGCCTTGCTCGGGGTGAAATGATTAAAAAAAGTGAAATGTCGGTGAGAAAATGACTGGAGTCGATCTATCTGGTCGAGATCGATTACATTGCAGATTCTCCGTGAGATTTTGTCAAGAATCCCGAGATGAATAGCATAATTTATATAATTCATGATAATTCGTGTTTTTATCTTTTTAACGTTGTTCAGGAGAAAATTATTGCGATGCTGAGTAATTCAATGCTACGTATGCTAATGTGCAGATCGGGGAGACAAAAATTAACTGTAATTCTTCCTCTGATCAAATTTATTGATGCACAGGTCTGAAGAACATTAAGAAAAATAGGAAAGCTAGAAAAAAAACGAATTTCTATTTTGGTTAAGAAGTGTTTTAATGATTAATTATCGAGAAATTCATTTAGAATCGCGATGGAGTTTGCGATTACGCACGAAAATAACATTTTTTCTTGAGAATCTGAGTCATTTCTAGTTTGTTAGCGCCTAGGAATTATGGTAATGTCTGATTGGAAGGGAAAGACATTGGGAGATCGTGGAAGAACCGGGTATCAGGAATCAGTGAAATAAATAATTTAGAAATAGTTTCCTGGCTATTTTTTCTAACGTGAGAAAAAAAAAAAAGATTAAACATAAATCATTTCATGTAATTGTGACGAATTCTGGCGAAAGTGCTCGGGTAAAATGTTAGAAAGAAATCAAAATCTTTAAAAAAAAAACAGTCTGGTATCCAAATTTCTTTGAGAAAATCTTTTATGAATTTTTTTTTTTTTACTCATTTATTCGGATGTGCGTTGCGGTGAAGCGGAAATCGGCTCGAGAACAAGAATACGGAGAGTCGAATTCTAATTCCAGTTGAATTTGTTGCATTCATTTTGAGAAAGGTATTAATTAGTTTGCCATTTCTTCCTCTATGTATGGGTTAAATAGCAAAACAGATCTCCTTAAATACAAAGAAAAGAGTGCTGGATTACTATGTCTTTCTGTATGGAAGTGAATGCTGGACGATCTCATCAAAGGCAGCAGAAATGTGGTTTTACAGAAGGATGCTGAGGATACCATGGACAGAGCACGTGTGCAACGATGAGATGTTGGAAAGGATGCAAACGAGAAAAAACTGATACTAAATATCAGGAAGAGACAAATGAGGTTCCTAGGACATGTAATGAGGAAGGAGGGCCTAGAGAACTTGATACTCACAGGTTGGATAAATGAAAGGGGAGACAGGTAAAAGCAGCACGAGACGTACTTGTTAGGTTTGAGCAAATGTTTGACGGAGCGGTACTTAGAAGGGATACCAAGAGAAAAAATATTGAGTGCGACCAGAGACAGGGCCAAGTGGAATTTCATGATCGCTTACGTCCTGAAAGGACACGGCACATGAAGAAGAAGAACTGTATGAGAGCACCGGGATCGTCATACTTTTTCTATTTTTTTTTTTTTATCGTTTTACCCCAAGCAATGCATTCCACTGCCACTATAGCGCAGGAGGTTACATAGGGGAAGGTGCTAAGAGAGTGATTAGATATAGGAAATGTCAGGAGGGTGATAGACGAGTAAGGAGGTACATAGGAAGAGTGTTTGAGAGAATGGATGCGAGTTAGTGTGTTAGGAGGTGTCTATTGACCTTACATTTAAACTCCTAAAGGTTGTAGTTGTCGGGGAAGCGAGTATGCGAAAGGGAATTCCACAGGCGGGAAGTGCGAGAAAAGAAGCTGTTCGAGTAGAAATTGCGGTTACATTTTATCGGTTTTACTGCAAAAGGGTGGAACCTAGTTGCTAATCTCGTGCAAATTTGTACCTAGGGGGGCACCAGTGATCTAATTTCATCGGAGCAGAGGCCGTGAAAGTATTTATAGAAGAGACACAGGGAAGCCACGTCACGAATGAAAAATGAGCTATTATCCCTTTATACGACCTAAAAGCTAAGTCGGAAATGACTGCAAGTCAAAGATTTTTTTTTCTTTTACCAGACCATTCGCATGAATTTGTTTATGGTGAACAACTCTGCGCGGCGGAAATTCCCACACCCTTGGCCAGAAGCGCCGCACTCTCGCTTCAAAGGGGACTGAGACAGGCGAGATCTTACAAAACCTTGTTGCATCGGGCTATTCGATGCGCGATCTGTCTTTGTTACAGCACCCTGACTAGTATTAGCTTCTTCCACCGGTTTTACCATTGAGACCGTGCAGATGGGTCACAGAAACAAGAAAGCGCTCAACTATGACAAGAAACGACATTATATAATTTACACTGGATGTCGGGGTGAACAGTTTGCTATCAAATCTACTAATTTGACTTATTATTTCTTCAATGACAATAACAAAAACGAATATAAAAGATGAGCAAATTTAAAACAGAATAAGGCTGGGCTAGGACTAGTTTTGTTCAACACTGAAATCTAACACAAAACCAAATATTAACCTATCACCACGAGTCATGTATTTTATTCTCTCGTCAGATCGAAATTTTCATATGAATGCCATGCATGGCGCTTCACTTGTTCAGAATTATCTAAACTGTCGGATTTATTCAATCGCATTCTCATGTTGATAACTAAAAATGGCGTTGATTTGGTGAAAAGTTACGGCCTCGGCGAGGGCCATTCTTACTCGAATCTCTGTGGCTTTGGGCAGATAAAGCTTCTAGGTCTCAGAGAGGACCATTCTGACTAGAACTTCAATGACTTTAGGCGAGTGAAGCTTGTAGGTCTCTACGAGAACCACTCTTACTCGAAACTCAGTGTATTTAGGCGTGTAAGCCTTAATGAGAATCATGCTCTCTCGAACGTTGTAAAATGGTGCCATACAATCCTAGAAAAAGAACAATACCAGATCACCGAAACCACATTACTTGGGAAATTTTAACTGTAGCAACAGCTAAAATTGGTAACTTATGTATATCGAAATTTGATAATGACATAATGAAGATCTTTACATTTAAAACTATCTCAATCAGGGAAGGATGCGTCCGTCAATACTGAAAGAACATTAAACACATACCGGACCTGAAAAAATATTATGCTGAAAAATTGAAATACAAGAAAGATTTTTATAAATTTCAACTACAAGTAGCACTCAGTTAACGTATGCTGAATATTTCCTTATAAGGAAGTGGATAATGTTATTATTACCATTATAAAAATATGCGTTAGATAATAAGTTTTGTAGAATATTTATTAGGAGACGAATTGTTGAAGAATGATATGTAAAATAATTCTTTGGTGAAGTTTACCAATTTTTGTAGAAGAATTATTTGGAGAAGAATTATTTGAATAAGTTTTGATTCAGAAGAATTATTTGAATAGGCTTTGTAGTAATTGAGTAAGAATTCTTTGCAGAAGATTTTTCTAGAAATATTATATAGAAGTATTTTTGGAGACATTTTGTAGAAGTTATCGGTGTTTAATCTTTTCCGAAGAACTCTTTCTAGAAGTGTTTTAGAAGAATATTTTGGAGAAGAATTATGTGTATAAAGTTTGAGAAGCCTTGTTTATTTTAGAACGTATAATTTTAACAACACAGCTGACAATGTATTGATGACAGTCTCACCAAGAAAACTGCAATAATTCATAGAAAAGGTAGCAAAAGAAAGGCAATAACAACGAAGTATTTATTAACTGTAAGATTGCCTTATATGTGATTATCATCAGAAGCAACACCCCAAGGTTTGAGGTAGGCAATGAGAGACATCGTAGTTAAGCTAGTACGGTAATCTGGGTCGTATATTAACATACACAGCAACTTTGAAATAGAGAAATATGTCTTCCAGAAACTAACGTAGATATTAAGAGACAGAAAAATGACATTAGATACGAAGGAAAATGAAACACAGAAAAGAGTACCGAACTGCTAATTCATATTGATTCTGCTGTATGTCAGTAAATTCTGGAACAATTTTCCTATCGATGAAGAATAGATTCGAGACGAAAGTAAAATGTAAAAATGGGAAAGACAAGGGTCATTCAATAAATAAGGTGAATTTTTTGGTATAAGGACTTCTAATACAGATAAAAGCTTACTTTTTAAAAAACAATTTCCATTACTTCATTTTTAAAGGATTTATTTATTTTTTTTTTGCAGATTGAAAAAAAAAAGCTTTGAGAGTTCTAGAGATTAACAAAAATGGCTGACCAAGAAGCATGCTCCAGGATTGAACAGAGGTTAGTTATCAAGTTTTTGGTTGCTGAAGGGTGCAAACCAGTTGAAATTCATAGGAGAATGTCAACTGTGTATGGTGGCACATGTCCCAAACAAAAAAATGTCTACAAGTGGTGAGCGAATCAGTTAATGATCTCATTCAGTCTGACAGAAGGGTGACAGTGGATGACATTGCAAGGACTTTAAGCCTATCTGTTGGGACAGCACACAAAATTGTCCATGATGACCTTGCCTACTCGAAGGTCAGCTGCCGGTGGGTACCAAAGATGCAAACAGTGCAGACCATCAACAAGCTGGGCTGTAACTGCTGCCTTATCTTCCTTACAGCCTCTTCAGACTTTCACTTGTTTGGTCCCTTGAAAGCGTTCACGAGAGGCACGAAGTTTGAAAGTGATGATGAAGTCAAAAGCGCTGCAAGCGATTGGTTGAGATATTAGTCCAAAGGTTTGTACGCTGAGGCAATACGGAAGCTCGTGCACAGATGTGAAAAGTGTGTGACACTGCTGGGAGACTACGTTGAAAAAAGAAAAGAAAAGTAAGCTTCTATCTTTATTAGAAGTCCTTATACTAAAAAATTCACCTTATTTATTAAATGATCCTCGAAAAAGCATATCTATTATTACATTAAGAAAGATATACTAGGTATCTACGGTACATAGTAAGGAAAGCAGACTTGGAGAATTTAATACTTACAGGTAGAAAGGGTATGAAAAAAAGCAAGTACTCTACGTGAAGTAAACGTTACTTACAAAGATGTTGCAGAGAGACATAATCGCCTGAATGCACACGACTCGTAAATAAGGATAAAAACTAAGTGGGAAAGAGAAAGATTGACATAATTTAATGAAGAAGAAGAAAAAGCCTTGTTTTTGTAGTTGTTTACTCACTGATAGATAAAATGAGATTGGAACGTGACCGAGTGGTTAGAACGTTATGTTTCCGACCATGAAATCCAGGTTCAAATCTTACCATGTTCAACTTGTCAGGAAAGGTTATTTATTGAAGTTGTCGTTTTTGGGGTATGGAATCCTAGCGTTCGAAAACTTTGTAAAGTGTTTGAAAACCACGCCAAGCGGTAACCAAAACCTTGTGAGGGAAAATAGAGTAGACGAAACTATTTGGGAGCCCTCGATGGTTGTGCCAACACGAAGTCGAAAGTGATCATGACCGAGGATAACGCCTTCTCTCTTAGACTCTGTAACAATGGTCTGCTCAGTTGAGTTGCAGTATGAACCTCATGTGTACCTGGGCAGGCGTCTGCAACAGGGCTTTGTTAGCCATCATAACAGACAGATATACTTGGATACGAGCAGCTAGCGTAGAATTAGGAGAAGAATTTGACGAAGCTGATAGAACTCTGATTTATAAAATGTGAGGGATATTGAGCAATTCGACTTAAATTAAATTATTTGCAATATAAAAGGCAAAGAAAACTCCCATAAAGAGGACGCTATTGTATTAATAAACTCAGGTCACCTCTTGGCAGAATTCTATATGGAATCTAAGAATGGAGTGTGTGATTGAATCACCAATAATCCGTAACCTTCGGGTCAGCTCTGGCCAAAGAACATTTTTTCCAGTTGGTTCATTTTGATTTCGAAGTTACCCACGAGCAGATTGCTTTGCGACTTTGTGTGAAAGGGCAGGAAGTGGGAGTAATTTCAGAACGTTTGATGATTATTCCACTCTTGATGTTGGAGGAATCGGCAAAAGCACATAAATATGAAGACAAATGACCCAAAGACAAGAATACCTTTTACGCTGTTATGTGCTTTGTTTAAAAGATACGTTGTTAATGTACAAGGAACAGTTTTTCAAAAAACACACATATAAATAGAAAAATGTAAATAAATAAAAAAAAAACAGAGACATATCCTTTTCTGCTGACATCTATCCTGAACGCCTTCTATCGAAAATACTTCCATTAATTTGGTCTTGAGTCATACTAAGCTAGTAAGAACCAACTTAAGCTAAATGAAACAAAGCAATGGGCAGTAACCTAATCTTGCAGGCACTATTGAATACATTATATAAACGTGGCCTGTCTGAAGAGTAGTGTCACTAACAATTTATTTCAATTCCAAAGAACACGCTACAAAGTTTCCCTTTCAAAGTAATTCCCCCTCCTGGAGTCTAATTAACTTTTTCCATCCTTCTCTGCGACGTTTCTATGCTATGCTGAAAATACTTTTCTTGGATGCTTCTAAACTCCGTCGTTAGGGACCTATTGATGGGCTCCATATCTTCAAAACGGACCCCCTTGATTATCCCTTTTGAACAAAAAAAAAAAAAATTCACAGAGGTCAAGATCAGGTGGTTTGTTCAAATAGAGCGATGTTCATCTCAGCAGGGATCAGGGCCTTGTCAGCAGGTGCATTTTCGTGGTGAAGATTGGTCCTGCCACAATTCTCGTTTTATCTTGAGCACTTAGCAAAACAAACATCATATGAACTCTTTGTTTGTAGACTTGTTTTTTACCTGCCTATCTCAGCCACAAGATAGTTTATGTAGTAATTACTGCATTGCTTAGTCGTAGGTCATGTCGTCATGAGTGACCGATTAGGACTGAAAGAACTCTGAATGTACTGCACGGATTGTAGGTACAAAGAAATGATACCCTAATGGTGTCCAACCGGCTTCAATCAAGTTTTGAATTCTTCCCACTTAACTGGTTGCCACGAAAATATGATAGCGCAAATTTGCACTGCTATTTAAACCATAGCTGGAGTAAAATTGATTCGTAGGTATTTTGTAGGTTCTTTTCCGAAATGGTCAAAGAAGAATCAACCGAAATTTGAACTTACCAATTTCAATCCTCGCGTTGATAACCTAACTACCTCGGTATAAACAAGCATGCGAGTTATCTGATGAATAGATAAATCAATAAAGTAATGCCGATAATCTGTAACTCATATCCAGATTGTCTAAAACTCTCTTTCTCTTTATACAATTTTCATTATTTTCATAGGTTCATTGTTATTTTTCCACGACTGTTATTATTATATATCTTTGATAATAATGTCTTTTAATAACTGTATGTGAGATTCTCACATTGTGAGAATATCATATCTTTAAATCCATTCGACTATTTTTTTTAAAGTTAACCAAATACATAAATCTCAAGAGCCACACAATGTAGGTTATTATTGAATGAGGTGATATGAATAAAAGAGGGGGCGGTAGAAGGCAAACATTTATGAGATGACGGATAGAAAAGGATTGACACTTGACTAAAGAATTTAAGATAGTAGAGTCCAGATAAGTATCCACACGTGAGCTTAGTTATTGAATGACTAGCAGTATAGCCCGGCGTTGCTCGGGTGTAATGAAAACTTTAAAACTAATCCATGGTCCTGGAGCTCAGACTCTTTGGACGTTGGCACGAAAGACTAAAAAGCAATTGTTGTTTCCAGTCAAAGCGAAACCGTAGACTGAAAGAAAAATTAATGGATATAAGTCAAATTTTGATTTCTTGGTATCGATACCAAATAAGTGTTTTTCGTTGTAAACTGAATTTTGAAGGCTAAATAAGTCCTCTGAGCAAATGTTATCTTGGCTGAGACTAAGAACTACAATTATACTTACTTAGAGCCAAACTCGAAGCAAAACTAAAATAAAAGGGCTGAAAAAAATACAGACATACAGATAAACAGATAAACACACAAACATCTTGCCTTTTATATATATATATATATATTATCGATTTTCTGCACTATTGTAAGAACTGCAACCTTGAAACTTCGGAATATCATTTCTTATGTTTTTGTCTATGAGTATATCAAATTTGATTAAAATCGGATCATTCCTTCTATAACCCGATTTTTTTCAATTATTGATTTTCAATATTTATTGGGAGTACCTCGACACAAAACCTAGCTGAGAACACTTGCAGACGCTTATAGTACAACTGTGTAAAGTTTCAAGAAAATCGGTTCAGCCGTTTCGGAGTCTATAGTTAACGGACACACAAACACACACAGAGACAAAGTTCCAATTTATTATATAAGTTTAGATTCTCTAGGGATTATCACAACCTTTTGGTTGGTTATTTAAAGCAAGAAAAAATTGTTAGAGATTTTTATTTTAGAGATAATATTAATTTAGTGATAGTCGCGGGAGATCTTGTGAAAAGGCTGAGTGGTTTTTTTTCTTACAAGTCGAATGAAGAGAAAATGAAAGTGATTCGACTCCATGGATGACGCATGGCGTATCCTAGTGTTATGAACTAGTGGAAGTAACGAATTGAGCGCCCATCTGAACATTAGTCATGGAAATCGAAACAGAATAGCGATAGACTGCAGATTGGAAAAATGTCTCCCTCGACAAAAACGCATAAATAAATTTGAAATTTATCAAATGAGCGAAAGTGAAAATGAACACCTCATGCCTAGATATGGCAGAAAAAAATTCAGTTTTTGAGTTTTACCTTCTGTTAAGTGTACATGTTTGGCATTTCAGCATATTTGAAAACTTTTAGTTAGTTTAAATTTATTTTTTCGCAACAGGAGTAGATAGGTTTGCCTATCGTCCTGTTCACATTCCTCCCAATTGTTTTGAACACGAGTAGACGTTTTTTTTTCCTTGATATCCTCTTTAAGATTCCGTTTCCGTCCAAAGTCTTTTTCTTTCTTCCTCACTTCCAGTAGCTCCCTTGCATCTTAGTGGCATTATCACCTTGCTTAGAGTGAACTAATAGAAAAAAAATTAAATGGTTTTAGTAGCTTAAAAAAATTATTCTACTCTTCAGGACATCTTTGATATCATAAATATGTGTCGGCATCTTTGAGATCATAAATATGTGTCTGCATCTCTCCGCCTAGAATCTGAATGAAATTTTACTCTTTGAAGTGAATAACATGCTTTCAGAGAATTGACATCCTTTCCATTAAGTGGATATTATAGGGATTGAAATAAGTTACAATCCGAAGGTAAATGATCAGGGGAATACGATGGATGTATTATGACATCTCAGATGAGCCTCACCAAAATTCTGCCGGGTGTGTAAGGAGACGGATGTCTGGTGTAGTCCTAATAGATGTTGACACCTTTCCGATTGAACACTTTCGTTACGATCAGTTAAGTGCCATATGTGGTACACGCTTGGGCGATCATGTCTCGAAAGAGACATGAATGATTGGGCAGAAGATCATCCTTGCAGTACTTTCTGTATTTGATAACCCAGGCTAGAAAAACTAGTCTGTCCTGTTATTTAACCCATGACTGGAGGGAAGAGACGGATTAATTTAATTATTTGCGCGAAAGTGAATGCGGGAATTCGACTGGAATTCAAACTCGGCTCCCCAATTTCTCGTTCCAATCAGATATCCACTGCACCACAACGCACATCGTTAGAATACTTGTCCAAATTCGAGGTCTTTTTTTATAGAATGCTCAAATCAAAAGAACCATCCAATTCTTCCAGGTAAACGACATCATCTACTTTTTTTTCCTCGGTAGCTTTTTTGCTGCACATTGCTGTAAACAATCCACCTCTTATCTCTTGAGAACACTCAATTAAAATATGATTTTTGTTGCATTTGAGCAGAGAAACTCAGTCCATTAAATTTTTTCTTTAATTTGCGACGCATTCAATTATGAAAGCAATGTGTGCCTTACTCAGTATTTTTTTTATTAAATAACACTCGTTAGATATTTTTGAGGTACGTCTATAATGTTCTGTTCCATGTGATCGTAAACATTTTTAACCAACCCTTCAGCATCAGCAACAAATACGATTTTATTTGACTGTTATAAATCTGAAATATGTATGTTGATTGTTCTATGGTAGAATCGCCAAACAAGTTTTTCATAGTTGCACACAGTTAAGAGAAGCACTGTTGTGTACCCAAATGGTCTGTCTGTAAAGGAAATTTGTTTTGCTTTGTACATCAGAATATAGAGCAAAAAACAAAATTTCATTTGTTTGTGCTGTGTAAGAAAATATATTAAGGAACACTTTTTCTTGTTTTGTGATAGTTTTTTAATTTTCCGTAAAAAAACGATGAGTATCCTAGATACTTTTATTACACTAGCCATTTAAAACGACTACTGCTGTAACTCGGCAAATCACTGTCTTCATTTAATAACACAATGTCCCTGAATTAAATCCTTTGATCACATCATCCCTAACACTCTTTGGACAATTAACGGTGCTGACTATACGACTAGAAGAATTTTGGATCAGCAACGTAAACTCTAAACGTTGAATGAATCGCTTATTATCAGTTTTTGAAAATTAGGGCAAATAAAGTAATTTAAATTTCAAACAGTAATGTAATGCAGGGTGCGACAAAAATAACTCCCATATTTTAGACTGCCAAATATATAGGGATAATGAAATATATAGGGATAATGAAATATATAGGGATAATGAAATATATAGGGATAATGAACTTTGTTCAAATAGTGTTTTCAATTGTTAACTGATAAAGGTAAACGTCCTGTACTACCATGTTCTTCAAAACTTGTAACCTTACTGAGGAATTTCGGAAACCTGTGTCGTCTGGTTCTGATCAAAAGCTTATCCTTCACTAATATTGATAGCATTTCGATAAGCACTATGACTAAATTATGACATAAGCAAATCTAAGCTTATTTATAAATGGAACATTGTGTGTGTGTGTGTGTGTCCGTTACCTATAGACTCCGAAACGGCTGAACCGATTTTCTTGAATCTTTACACAGTTGTACTATAAGCGTCTGCGAGTTTTCGCAGCTAGGTTTTGTGTCAGGTACCCCCGATAAATATCGAAAATCGATAATCGAAAAAATCGGGTTATAGAAAGAGTGATCCGATTTTAATCAAATTTGATACACTCATAGACAAAAGCATAAGAAACGATATTCAGAAGTTTCAAGGTTGTAGTTCTTACAATAGTGCAGAAAATCGATAATATATATATATATATATATATAAGGCAAGATGTTTGTGTGTGTGTCTGTTTGTATTTCTGTATTTTTTTCAGCCCTTTTATTTTAGTTTTTGCTTCAGGTTTGGCTCTAAGTAGGTATAATTGTAGTTTTTAGTCTCAGCTATGATACCATTTGCTCAGAGGACTTATTTAACCTTCAAAATTTCAGCTTACGACGAAAAAAAAACTGATTTGATATCGATACCAGGAAATCAAAATTTGACTTACATCCATTAATTTTTCTTTCGGCTTCACTTTAACTGGAAACAACTATTGCTTTTTAGTCTTTCATGCCAACGACCAAAGAATCTGAGCTCCAGGACCATGGATTAGTTGTAAAGCTTTTAATTACACCCAAGCAACGCCGGGCTATACAAATAAACAAATAAACGCATCTGGTTTTTTGGGTTTTTTTTTTAAATTTATACACCGGTTCTCGCTCGATCACCGAAGTTAAGCAACGTTGAGCCTGGTCAGTACTTAGATGGGTGACTGCTTGGGAATACCAGGTGCTGTAAGCGTAGTGTGACGGATGTGCGTTGTAGTGCAGTGGATATCGGCTCGGAAAGAGAAATCGGTGAGCCGAGTTCGAATTCCAGTTGCATACGCTGCATTCACTTAAGCACTGATACCCTTGGGAAAGGTATTAATCCGTCCCCTTCCCTCCAGTTATGGGTTAAATAACAAGCGTCGGACTTGGGGACCCTGCCCTTAAAAACAAATCCCAATGAATCTTGATACTCGAAAAGAAAACGTAAAAATAAACTAACCTTAACCCAAAAATCATGGGTTATGACCTTAAATGATCCCATAAGGATTGATAGGCCGTTAAACCTCCAAACAAACAAACTGTTTTTTTATTTATCTTCAAGATGATGGGTACATAAAGTTTTATCTTAAGTTCTGAAATAGAGTAATATAAAATTAACAAAAAGGACATTTTAATCATTAGAAATAAGTAATTTATTTTTATGCAACTATTAAAGATAATTATCCAGGATACGATTAAAAGGTGTATTCTAGAACCAGACATCATTTTCCGAACAAATTAATATATTAAAAAGTTTAATATATCCCCAAAATATTTTCAAAAATTAAAAATATACAAAAAAAAGAAAAATCAAAAAATTAAAATATTAAAAATATATTGGAAATCTATGAGGTAAACTGTGTATAAACCGACTGATCTTATTATTCAGTAATGTCATAATCTGTTTTTTATGGTTTTGATGGGTTTTATTCATTAATAGATTATGAAGCAATACTCATGTTATGATAACATTCAAACAACTTATCACAATGTAGAGGAGATCAGGTTGCTTGACCGATGAAAATGCATAAATTTACATTCAGTTTTAAATTATAGAATAGATGTGCTGAACAATAGTGTCAGTTTACCTGGATTATCTTGTTTCTATTTATAATAAGCAGGATACAGTATATTGTAAGAAATTCAGTTCTCTTGCAGAAAGGAAAAACTTAACCGAGGAAATGCCAATTTCGTAGCAGTTAAGGTCATAAGTGTGTATCGTAGTGTCTTCACAGTGCAAGATCTTTTCCCCAAAAGAATTTTTGCCAGTCTCATAAGGCAGGCAACCTGAATATTATTATTTCAAACAATGAAAGCCTCCATTTAACCTGTCTCTCTGCGGGATTCCATTCTTTGGCTATTAATAATGGTCAAATGCCAAAGGCCGTTTCTTCGTATTATCAGAACGCAATGGGTGCAGGTACGGTGAAGTAACGGATAGCGTAGTGCGATGAGAAATCAATAAGTAGAGTTTGAACTCTATTTGAGTTCATTATATTCATTTACCTGCTAATACCCTCACGAAATGCATGACGCCATCTTGTCCCAGCTATAAGTGAATAGCAGGAAAAACTGGATTTTATATATCTCAGTTGGCAATCAGTCTAGTAGATGAAAAACTCTGAACATAACACAGTCAGCAGACGGTTGGGATCCATCAGGCTGTCTTGCCTAGAAAACATTAGTGCCGTTAGAACTGAAATAGGTGTGTTTGGAGCCCCCACGACCCTAAGGAGTTACAGGATTTATGGGTTGCAAATATCAAGGAATATGTTCCGTGTAATCAATACCAGCTTGGAATGAGAAATCGGAAAGCTGAGTTCGAATTCTTGTTGGATAGTACTTTTTCTTCTGCTAAGCCTGTAATTTAAAACTGAATGTGAATTTATACATTTTCATCGGTCAAGCAACCTGATCTCCTCTACATTGTGATAAGTTGTTTGAATGTTATCATAACATGAGTATTGCTTCCTAACCTAGGAATGAATAAAACCTATCTAACCATAAAAACAGATTATGACATTACTGAATAATAAGATCAGTCGGTTTATACACAGAGTTTACCTCATAGATTTCCAATATTTTTTTAATATTTTAATTTTTGGAATTTCTTTTTTTTTTTTTGTATATTTTTAATTTTTGAAAATATTTTTGGGATATATTGAACTTTTTAATATATTAGGTTGTTCTTCCCCATATATAAGAAAAGGAATGGAATTTTCCTACCATTCTACGGAAAATTACTATTTTTTTTTTTTTTCTGATTGCTCAAGGGAGTTTGAAGGCAAGTGAAAGCAACTAATTCGGTTCTCAGATATCTTATTCTGCGCTGTTATCCACTCCACCATCTACTCCACGATTACAGCCCCTGGTAGATCCAAGCGATCTCCCATCTAGATACGGACATTACTAAACTTTACTGAACGAGCAAAGAGCTGTATTTCAATGGGATATTACCATATGTATCATTAAATTAAGGATGTGAGTTGTGGTGTAGTGTATATTGACTCGGAACGAGAAATCGGAGAACAGCGTTCGAATTCCAGTTTAATTGCTTGCATTCACTTACACACTTTGGGTAAAGTATTAATCCGTCTCTTCCCTCCAATTATGGGTTAAATAATAGGACAAACTTGGTTTTATAGCCTTGACTAGCAACCGGTCTATCGCAAAAATCAATGGCAACCTACTGAGGGATAATATTATGCTCAGTCAGTCATGTCTCTTTCGAGACATGATCGCCCAAAGCGTGTATCACTTATGGCACTTAACTGACTCATTAGATTCACTTGAATTCAAGTGAGAGTGTGAATTTATCTATTCTTCCTCAGTTATGGATCAAATAGTAAGAATTTCATCTGGAAAAAAAATCATTGTTTTGTACAAAAAATGTACTAACGCATATTCACTAGCAAAATATGTTTGGGCTTTAAATAATCCAGGGTTGATAAGATGCGACAAAAAACAAATAAAACAAATGCAAATGATATTTCAAATGTCTTATTTGTTTTGAATAGATTCTGTTGAGTCGCCACCGAGATTCACGGAATTAGATATTTTTTTCTATAGGGCCATTTATTAAACGCATCCAAGAAATATTGAGGAACTTTTAAAAAGTCTTAAATATGAATCCAGTAAAATGGCAGAGGAAAATCTTCGTTGTGGTAATGAATCATATAGGCACTCAATTAAAATATGTTTGGAAAAAGAAGGAGGACACTTTGAACAGCTCATATAACGTTTGCCTCTTTGTGTACATTCATCTCAAGCTGAGATTTCTCTAGTTAGAGGATATAGACACACGACTAACAGCTAGACCAACGTTTGGTTGCGCAAAATATATTCAGAATTTAGATGGCTGAATAAACGATTTCCGGTCTAAGGTTCAAATAAAGAAGAGCTTATATTTTTTAGTTGTTTGATTAATTTTTGGCGGTATATCTACCCCTATTAGTTATTATTGGTAATTTTGCTATAAATACGTATTGTTGGTTGGTTGATTTTGCTTAGCCGCTTATCAACCTCTATTGGTTATCATGGGTAATTTTGTATTAATTTGTATTGTTGGTTCATTGATTTTGCTTATCGGCTTATTAACCTCTATTAGTTATTATTGGTAATTTTACTATGAATAGGTATGGTTGGTTGGTTGGTTGATTTTGCTTAGCGGCTTATCAACCTATATTACTTATTATTGGTAATTCTACTATTAATATGTATTGTTGGTTGGTTGATTTTCTTTAGGGACACATAAGCCTCTATTCGTGGTATTGGTAAATTACTAAAAATACATATTGTTGGTTAGTTGATTTTGTTTAGCGGTTTATTAACCTCCGTTAGTTAGGGTTAGTAATTTAACTATTAATTGATATTGTAGGTTGGTTTAATTTGTTTAACAGTATATCAACCTCTATTCGTTAGTGTTGATAATTTTATTATAAAAAAAGTATTGTTGGTTGGTTGGTTGATTTATTTTAGCGACATATAAACTTCTGTTAGTTATTGCTGATAATTTTAATATAAATAGGTGTTGCTGCGTGGTTGATACCAACACCAACCTCTGTTGGTTAGTGTTGGTAATTTGCTATAAATGGGTATCATTGGTTGGTTGGTTTTCTTTTGCAGCTACCAACCTCTGTGGTTTACTGTTAGGAATTTTAAAATAAATGGATATAGGGATGTCACATAAATTATAAAATAACTCATTATAAAAAGGCAACCTGAAGAGATAACTATGTCAGATTAATTGCATAATATCCAGTTATACAGTTTATAGCAGAAGGGATAAAAATGTCAGATGAATTGTATATCTTGTTATACAGTGAATCGCGTAAGAAATAAGAATGTCAGATGAATTGTATATCTCGCTATGTAGTGGCGAGCAGCAAGAATTGATTTTGTTTAGCAACTTAGAAACCTCTATTGGTTATGGCTTGTAATTTTAAAATAAATAGGCATTGTTGGTTGGTTGATTTTGTTTAGCAGCTTATCAACCTCTATCGGTTATTATTTGTAATTTTACAATAAATAGGTATGCTAGTGTTGCTAATTTTATTATAAACAGGTATTGTTGCTTGTTTGATTTTGTTTAGCGGTTTATTAATCTCTATTTGTTGTTTTTGGTAATTTTAATACAAATCTGTCTTGTAGGTCGATTGAGTAATTTAGCGACATATAAACCTTTATGAATTATTTCTGGTAATTTTACTATAAATATGTATTATTGGTTTATTGATATTGTTTAGCGGCATATCAACTTCTATTGGTTAAGATTTGTAATTTGATGTAAACAGTTGTTGTTTGGCTGATTTTGTTTAATGGCGTATCAGCCTCTATTGGTTAATGTTGTTAATTAACTATAAATGCGTATCATTGGTTGGTTGATTTTGTTTAGCAGCTTATGACTATTGCTTTTTGTTGATAATTTTACTATAAATAGATATTGCTGCTTTGTTGATTTTATTTAGCGGCTTATCAACCTATATTGGTTATTACTGGTAATTTTACAATAAATAATTACGCTTGGTTGGTTGATTGTGTTTATCAGTTCATCAAACTCTATTGGTTATTATTGGTAATTTTAGTATAAATAGGTATTGTCGGTTGACCAACATCTATTGCTTATTGGTGGTACAATAAATAGATATTGTTTGTTGGTTGATTATGTTTGGCAGCATATCAACCTGTAAGGGTTATTTAATGCCAAAATCTAAACATTTTTTAACCAATTTACGGCTTCAACTAAATATATTGAGAAAGCAATTGTATGCCTTCAACTGCAGATATAATATTTTGTTGTTCTTTTTGCTTTAAATATGTATTATTTGTAAGTTTAGTACATATTTCAGTATTGTCGGTAATTTTACTATGCATATGTATTGTATGGTAGAAGCCAATCGGCCCTGCTATTTAACCCATAGTTGAAAGGAGAAAACACGGCTTAATACGTTTCCGAATGGTATTTGCGCGTAAGTGAATGCAACGAGTTCAACTGGAATTCGAACTCGGCTCTCCGATTTCTCATTCTGAACCGACATCCACTGCACCACAACGTACATCCAAGTAAAACGTATACAGATGTTAGAAAACTGATCGGTAAAGAGAATATGTAAGCACATTGTCGACTTGAAACACGATTATTCTACCAGAATAGTCTCTGGGCAACAAAAGTAATATACAGCACAGGATATTCAGGTATTCTTGAAATCTTATTTTTTCCACACCTAATTAACTGTGTATTCTCACTGGCAGAAACCACGTTCTCTATAACCACACTCCCTTCTCCGTGTCCGCTGAAAAGCTCACTGTCTGAAATTATTTTTTGCCGCAATGTCCACCTGCACGAAACACTATTTGTTTTACTTCCTTAATTCGTAAATTTTGCAATGAGGAGGTTGAGCGAAGAAAAAGGAATGCATAATTTCAATTTGGCAAAAGTTGTTTTCCATCTTCGAATTGATTCACATTATTTAATTTTCGAAAATCTGTCGGTTCATGAGATGTTGGAGTTTTGTCATTGTGAAGTGATTTATTCCATAATGTTTCTTTTTATTATAAACTTCGTAATTATCAATGTGTAAATCTTTATTTAGTGGTGAATATGGGAAACACAAAGAAACTTAGACACTATATAACCCAGAAAATGACAAATATCCTGTTATATATTAGAGAGCAGGAGGGATAAGAGTCTCATATAAAATGTATGATAACTCGTTATATACTAGCAAAGAGAAAGAAGAAGAATCTCACATAAAATGCATGTATCTCTACACAATAACGAGCAGACGTAATAGGGATGTCACATAAATTATAAAATAACTCATTATAAAAAGGCAACCTGAAGAGATAACTATGTCAGATTAATTGCATAATATCCAGTTATACAGTTTATAGCAGAAGGGATGAAAATGTCAGATGAATTGCATATCTTGTTATACAGTGAATCGCGTAAGAAATAAGAATGTCAGATGAATTGTATATCTCGCTATGTAGTGGCGAGCAGCAAGAATAAGATTTTCATGTATGCTGTAAAATATCACATTATGGAATGGGCAGGAGAGAACCAAGGAGAGGAATGAGGTTTGAGTTGGAATTTCCTGGATAGGATGAAAGCATCAATCCAGGCTTTCACCCAAGAGGATACAATTGTCACATAAATACCACATTATGTAATGTGGTGGAGGGAGAAGTGATAATGATTTTATAAGGTGCATCAAGTTATATATTGGCGGACAGAAGGAATAAAATGTCGCATAAATATTATAATATCAAGTTATGCTGTGGCGAGCAGAAGGGGTAATAATGTCACATAAATTGTATCCCAACTTATTTATAAATGGAACTTTGTGTGTGTGTGTGTGTGTGTGTGTGTGTGTGTGTGTGTGTGCGTGTCCGTTACTTATAAACTCCGAAACGGCTGAACCGATTTTCTTGAAAATTTACACAGTTGTACTATAAGCGTCTGCGAGTGTTCTTAGCTAGGTTTTGTGTCGAGGTACCCTGATAAATATCGATAATCGAAAAATCGGGTTATAGAAGAACTGGTGCGATTTTAATCAAATTTGATACATTCATAGACAAAGACATAAGAAAGGATATTCCGAAGTTTCAAGGTTGCAGTTCTTACAATAGTGCACAAAATCGATAATATATATATATATATATATATATATATAAAAGGCAAGATGTTTGTGTGTGTGTCTGTTTATCTGCCTGTATGTCTGTATTTTTTTCAGCTCTTTTATTTTAGTTTTTGCTTCAGGTTTGGATCTAAGTAGGTATAATTGTAGTTCTTAGTCCCGGCCATGATACCATTTACTCAGAGGACTTGTTTAGCTTTCAAAATTCAGTTTACGACGAAAAAAACCTATTTGATATCGATACCAGGAAATCAAAATTTGACTTACATCCATTCATTTTTCTTTCAGTCTACGGTTTCGCATTAACTGGAAACAGCTACTATTTTTTAGTCTTTCGTGCCAACGTCCAAAGAGTCTGAGCTTCAGGACCACGGATTAGTTTTAAAGTTTTCATTACAACACAGCAACGCCGGGCTATACTGCTAGTATATATATATTTAAACAATGACGAACTTATGAAATACATCTTACCGTAAATTGTGTAATATCACGTTAAAAAATAGCGAGTAGGAGGGATGACAATAGCACATAAATTGCATGATATTTCATTATACAGATTCAATCAGAATGAATACGAAATTCAAAAAAATTCTCTTGTAAATTGTATAATATTATGATATGCAATACTTGCTAAAGATATAACAAATTTTTTGTCCACGCATTGAATACTGTTGCTATATCTGGTCTTGTTCTTCTTCTGTATATCTAGAGATTTAATCACAAAATACAAAGAAGGATCTGTAATATAATCGATTCTAACAAGGCGGCTTCATTCACTTTCTCACCAACGTAACGTGGCTTCGCTCTGTCCGGCTTTCTAACGACACGAATTTAAACATGATGCCAGATTAGCATCTACGCTCCACACACTTAAACCCTTGTGTAAAATAATTAAAAAAAACTGCTTTACCATATGGTCAGATTTAGACCCACTGGAGTGATAGGGTGTAACCAATTTTAATTTCTTTCTCAGATTTACAGTGCTGTGTAGTAATATGAATATTACATCAGATTTTTGACTACTACTACCTCGACTGTCGATTAGTTGTCCTACAGCCATTGTCTGTGATTGATGTTACTCTAAGAAAGCGTACACAGATTGTACCGCTGCGCAAACAAACTGGCAAGCCTTACAGAGAGATCGCGGATATTGTTGACGTCAGCCTTTCAACTGTCAGTAGTGTCATCAAGGCGAAGAAAAAAACTGGCTCCATCAGTCAAAAACAAAGAGGAAATGCAGTCAGAAGAGAAAAACAACGCCAAGTGACGGCGGCAACGTGTGAAAGATCCTAAGACATTATTCGTTTTCTTTCAACTATTTGCACGAGGGTGTACTTTTGAAATAGTAAAATGTAACCGACACTTTTACTCTTACAGTTTTTTTTTTCATCACTTACGGCTTGTGGATCTGCCTTCCATTTCCTTACTTCCCGGATAACTAACATCTTCAAAAATTCAAATATAACCTCAATCGCCATATGTTTCTCTTCTTGAACCCCATTCATCTTTTCTTCAGTCCCCTATTTTCAGTCTTCTCTTTAACTTTGACTTCTTGTATCCCCCCACGTATTAGTGACAGATACACCTTGCTCACGGTGAAATGATTAGTTCGGTGTCAATTTTTTATCTAATATATGTTTAAAACAGGAAAGCTCATTAAAAAGTGCATCCCTTTATCCTGATTAGACTATTATATTTTCTTATCTCAATGAATCAAGTTTTACTAGCAGTTCAAGTAGATCTTTGTGTCATGCCTCATCAAATGCTTTTTCATTGCTTCGTTGATTTTGTTTAGTGGCACATTAAACTCTATGAGTTATTTCATGCTTAAATCTATATATTTTGTACGTAATTTTATACTTTCAACTAAAGATATCATGTACATAGTTTTATACTTTCAGGGTAATCGTATGTCTTTTAGATATATAGTTTGTAGATGATAAATTTACCAGAAATTTAGCGGCATATCAACAGAGACAAGTTATTTTATACCAAAATCTAAATAATTTGTATATAATTTTATGCTTTTAACTAAAAATATGAACATATTCTTTCTTTCTTTATTTCTTTCTTGAAGGCACGGCGGAGTAATGGATATCGGCACTGATTGAGGAATCAGAGAACCGGGTTCGAATTCCACTCGAACCAATTTCATTCATGTACATCGTAATACCCATGGAAAAGGTATGAATATGATATTTTACACAGCTATGGGTAAAATATCAGTAAATACTGGGTTTTATAGCCTTTGGTGGCAACCGTTCTAAGAGACGGAAAACTATGAATTCAAACCTAGTTAGAGAGGGCTGGGTTCCGTCAGGCTTTCGCACCCAAAGAAACACCACTTCTATTTGAGCTGTAGAACAGGTGGTGCCCCTATCACTCTAATGAGTCACGGGATATCTGGATGGACATACTTTATACTTCCTGGATAATCGTTTGTGCCAGTCAGTTAAGTGCCATACGTGATACTCGCTCGGGCGATCATGTCTCGAAAGATTATCCCGCAGTAGGTTGCCATTGCTTTCTGCGGTAGACTGGTTGCCGACCAAGACTACAAAACCAAATCTGTCCGATTATTTAACCCATAACTGGAGGGAAGAGGAGGATTAATACCTTTCCCAAGGGTATTTGCGCGTAAGTGAATGCAAGGAGTTCGATTGGAATTCGAACTCGGCTTCCCGATTATTCGTTCCGAGCCAATATCCACTGCACCATGACGCACGTGCGCACGTCGATCGTTTGTGTAGAAGATGATAAAAATACTATAAAACTGTATCTTTAGACTTCTTTTGAATGTCATTTTGAAAGTAAAAATGTTTTGTTCATTTTACTATAAAAATATATTGTTGGTCATTTATTATAAAAATGTACCCTTGATTTTTGTTCGGTTGTTAAGTATTTGCCCATAGGTGCGAGATGCTATCATTCTGGGTCAGGTTGAACCGAGGGACAACAGCAGTTAAAAGGTGGCTTTACCCTTCTCAAAACCTCTAATCTCCCTATCAGTGGCCTTGCTGCTGGATGTAGTTTTTTTTTTCGTTTTTTTATATATTTATACGTTCTGTGAATATCATATTCGCCATTCCAATGTTCCTTCGTATTCCTGTTTCACATTATCCGTCGACTGTTACAACATTTCTTAGAAGTATTTATAAAATGCCACACTATGTCTCTTCGTATTTTTTCATGTCTTTGTAAACTCGTTGATAAGAGAATTTTGCAGATAATGATTTTTATTTAAGTCGAGAATAGGTTTTTCGCTTTCCACAAAAGAAAAAGTAATTGTTTTGTTTTTATTCGTACTAACCTCCAGCTATTTTTTGACATTTGAAGTAGTTTTTTTCCTTATGGTATTTTTAACAATAACTTTTGCTTGTGATAGACCCTTCATTTCTAATTGATCGCGGGAAATAATTCGATTTTTCTGTAATGTGCACAAAGAATAAAACACATTCATTGTTTGCAATTCCCATCGTAAATTGTTTTCCCTTGTCAAAACTAAGACTTTATAACGAAAATGACTATTTTACAATATTGTCCAGTTCAATATGTCTTCTGAGACGCTTTGTCCCCGATGATAAATTGAATCGAAATTAAAAATAATGGTTTTTTTCTTACTTTATAATCTTTATAAAAACCATAAATCTATAAAAACAACAATTTTCATTCACTTTGGATGAAAAGCACAAAGTTAACAGATCGTTTCAAACAATCGTTTAGTTTTTCTGTTCAGTTATGTAATGCCAACTGATAATGACAAAAACGGGATTATACATTTACAAATATGAAACATTCGGCATTTAACGACCAATATTTTTCTGGAGTTAAATAATCTCTAAAAGGTTTATTAATTGTAAAAAAATACAAGCAAAAAATCGCTAAAAAACAAAGTAGTCGAAATCGAGCTGTTTATATAGGTTGATAAGCCATGAAAAAGAAAAAAACAAGCAAATAAAACACTCACCAAAAGTAAGGAAAAAAAAGTGTAGGGGTGCGTCGGTCACTTCGAAACATAGCCGACAATTCCAGCATTTAAAGATATCATCAGGTTGTTGAAAAAATAAGTAGAATTTTGTTTGTTGTTATTGCTATACATTATTTATGATCAGAAAAATGTTCATTGAGAAAATGCATGCAGTTTTGTAGTTAAAATTGTTCCAATGCAAGTATTTAAAATGTCCACAGGGGTTTAAAGTTCATGGTTGTGTAGTAGCAGAATGTAAAGTCTCATGTTCTTTCCTCTTTTTGGATAGGTTAGCGACAGAATGAGAGAGAAATTAAAACAAACAAAGAAATTTTACTGAGCGCGCCCTGTTGTAGTTGTTATTCTCTTTGACAGCGCGGAGTGAAAAGGTAAATTAGAAGAAAAGGTCGAAATGATCTGTGACGCGATTTTACTTCCGGGTGGCGTGGAGTCAAAAAGAAGAACAGAAAATTGGGAGTAAAGGCGAGACGTGACCGAGTCAGCTTGAAGATTCTCCCTTACATTGCGGCGAGATGCCATCAGATACCGCTCCTATTCTGACTGAATTTGACCGGCCATCGACGTGGTTTAAATAGTGAAGTTTCTCATGTTGCCGGCTCCAGCAGGCTTTTTTGCTGCTAGGTGTGAAAAAACGTCATATATAAATTTTCGATTTGCTATCCACTCAGGGTCCAGAATTTTGCTTTTCACACTGACTTGTTAAATTTGCTTCGGTGTGGATTTTTCCAAGATGTTTTTAGTCGTTTAAATCCACTTTTGTGGGTGTGCAATTTTACTTTGTGCGTTTTAGTTAATTGATGGATAATATAGAATTTGTATCCTATAGTAGTCAAATATAGCTGTATAAATAACCTGCAAAAAAGGTTAATAAGCCGTAAAAAAACCAAAAAAACAAATAATTAGAAAATTATAATGTCTACAACTTAAAGCCTCGCTGAATACTGGCCAATCCTAACATAGATACGCAGAAAACTGGTTGCAACAGAATTGTGGTTCTACAGAAGGATACTGAAAATCATATGGGCAAAGCGAGTAAGCAGAGAGGAATCTTTAAAAAAAAGAACACTTCGACTCAGATTCAGGACGTTACAGCTGGTATTCTTTGGGCACAGTATAGGCTTGGAAACTTTACAGGACATATTAAAGGGAAGATATAAAGGGGAATGCAACCTGACAAGCTTGAGGGAGTTAGTAAGGGATTTGAGGATGGGAGCCTTAGTAAAAGGTGAAAAACTACTAAAAAAAAATCACGAAGGATAGGAGATTTTAGAAAACCATGAACGCCCATATCTCTAAAGGACTCGGCATACTGAAGTAGAAAGAAATCTCTTGAAACAACTTTACAAGAAAATAGGCTTCTCAAATCCGGAAACTCTTCATATGATTTGTACGAGTTGCCGGTTTTTTTTTTGCTGCTGTTACAGTGTGAACATGGCCACTTCCCTAGTAGTGTGAACCAAAGAGTAACAAAGAGTAGTAAACTGAATCTGCAGAAAGCATGCTTCTTCATCGATGATAGCTCGCCAGTTCGCCATTAACATATCTGGAGTTTGGTGAATCTTCTCATTTGGTTATTATAACAATCAAGTATCTTATCATTATATAGAGGAGATCAGATTGCTTTACCGATGAAAATATATAAAAACATATTGTGTTTTTTTTTGTAAAATCAGGCATTTATTTTTAATTGCCCAATAATAATAATAATAATAATAATAATAAAAATAATAATAATTATTTTATTTTTTTATTTATTTTTTAATTTTTATTTTTTAATCATTTCACCCCAAGCAAGGCATTCAGCTGCCACTATTGCGCAGGGGATTACATAGAGGAAGGTGGTGAGAAAGAGTGGTTAGATATAGGAAATGTCAGAAGAGGGGTGATAGATGGGTAAGGATGTAGATGGGAAGAGTGTTTGAGAGAATGGATGTGTGTTAATGTGTTAGGTGTCTATTGACCTTACACATAAACTCCTGGAGATTGTTGCTGTCGGGGAAACAATTATGTGGAAGGGAATTCCACAGGCGGGAAGTGCGAGAAAAGAAGCTGTTGGAGTAGAAATTGCATTTTATCGGTTTCACTGTAAAAGGGTGGGACCTAGTTGCTAATCTAGTATTTCGTGCAAATTCGTACCTAGAGAGCACCAGTTCCTCGAAAATGTATACGATAAGAATAGTCCATTCTTCTGAGAGTGCCAGAAGATCGCATGATTGGTGGCATAATAAAGTTATTTTCTTTATCCCTCTTATTTTATAGGTTAGCCTACTAGACAGACATCCGGTGCTCGGACGTTTATTGAAGTTAAGCAACATCGAGTCTAGTTTGTATCTAGATGAGTGACCGGTTTAGAATAACAAGTTGTAATTTTAGTTGTGTCGATAGAACGGATAATGGCGCGGAAATGTTAATTGGAAATCTGAGGTTTAATTAGGGTTGGGTTCGTTATATTCACAAATACTGTTTGGAGAGGTAATAATTCACCTCTTCTCCTCCAGTTATGGGTTAATTGATAAAATTTGTATCAATAAACCATTCTTCTTCTTCTTCTTCTTCTTCTTCTTCTTCTTCTTCTTCTTCTTCTATGTGGCCTGTCCCTTCAGGACGGAAGTGATCATGGCTTTCTACGTCTCCCTATCCCCGGTGGCTCTTAGTATATTTTCTCCTGTTACACCACGCAACCCCAGTTCCGTCATCCACCTGCTCAGGTCCTTCAAATATGTTATCCGCTGCCTTCCTCTGTTTCATTTTCCCCTCTATCTGGCCTGTCAGTATGAAGTTCTCCAAGCCCTCCTTCCTCATTGCATGTCCCAAGAACTTCAGTTGTATCTTCCTGGTGCTCAATATTAATTTTAATTTCATTGCCATTCTTTCCAAGACTTCATCATTGCTCATATGGTCGGGTTCATGATATCCACAGCATCTTTCTGTAGAACCACATTTACGCTACTTCAAGTTTTTATCTCCTCTTCACTGCCGGATTGAAGAACTAATAACACATAGCAATTTAGCACTCTTTTTGTTTCTAGTGAAATTTTCCTGTGTCTTAGTACTTTACTCAGCTTCTGGAACGCATCATTCGCCATGCCAATTCGCTTTCGGATCTCTGTGTCTCACTTTTCCATCTCCTGTTAAAATACTTCCTAATTTTTTCTACTTGCTTGACTCTAGTATCCCCCACCTGTATTTGGCATTTTTGGTTGCACCTTTTGCTGATGATCATGCATTCAGTTTTCTTGCAGTTTATTTTAGTCCTTTTTTGTCACTCTCCTCAACTACCTTCTGTAGGAGGTCTTGTAGTTTTCTTTCCATGTCTGCAATCAGCACTGCATCATCAGCATACCTTATATTGTTCAAATTCCCTGCCTCCGATAACAAACTCTGGTGTAACATCTCAAAATATTCTTGCTGTACAAGTTGAGCAGATCAGGTGAAAAGACACATCCTTGTCTTACGCCCCTTTCTATCTTTGTAAATCTGCTGAAATCGTTACCTGTGCGTATGCAGGCAGTTTGCTGCTAGTAGAGATTCTTGATTACTCTGATGTCTTTCCCAAAAATGTCGAGGCTGCTGAGCATCTCCATCAATTTTTGTGGTCAATAAACTATTATTATCTTGAAAAATTTTTTAACAAACTAGGAAATATTTTCTTGCTTTAACCTGATAATCTGAAGAAAACTTTTGTATATCTCCCTATATACAGGAATGGTATGTTCCTCTCCTCTGAAATACGTGGACACTGTCGAAGTAAAGGGGAGGATAAGTGATTATACAGACTAGGAGTTAATGGCAGTATATGTTTTTAATCGTTTCACCCTAAGCAAGGTGGTAACGCTACTGATGCGCAGGGGGCTACAATAAAAAAAGAGAAAAAATTAGATAGGAGGAAAATAAAGAGAAAGACGAACCAGTTACAAAGTCAGAGAAAGGAGCATATAAAAGGATTGGAATACAGGTGTGATGACAATTGCAAAGGTAAAGGGAAAGGAAAAGATATACAGGGTGATGTAGAAAGAACTGGATTCAAGTGGTTAAGAGATGGATATTGATATTGCATTTAAATTCCTGGAGGTTGTAGCCGTCAAGAAAGCAAGAATAGGGGAGAGAGTTCCACAGGCGGGAAGTGCAAGAAAAGAAGCTGATGGAGTAGAATCGTAGGCTGAATTTGGCTGATCTAACTGTGGATGGCGGGGGGGACCCAGTTGCAAGTCTACTTGCACGAGTACACTCATATTTTAGGGGCACCAGTGACATAAGTTCCTCAGAGTAGAAGCCATAAAAAAACTTGTAGAACAGACAGAGTGAAGTCACAAACCGTCGGCGAGAAAGTGGCTGGAGTCTGACCGCCTATTTTCTTCCAGGTATATTCATCAAGTGTAGAAATGTCATTTCCGGTATCTAGCAAACAAGTGATATTCCGACCATTTAATTTGATGTCGAAGTACTTTATGGTACCCAAATCCTTTGTAACTTTCTTAGATATAACTGTATTAATCCTTTTGGACTTTCGATACTTTTTGTAAAGTTATGTCCGTATCATGCTCCAACATTGCTAAAATCCTCGAACAAACTTCCTTGTCTTTAGGCGCCATAATCATTTGCACAAAAATTAGGCATTTAAACATATCTTTAGTTTTCTTAATTTTGAAACGTCCACACTGGGAGTTAACTTTCCCAGCATACGCAACAAAGTTTTCATCGTCTTCTTTCACGATATTCAAACATTTATACCGTGTTTTGTTGACTTTGCTGTTGTTGTATTAGCTGTTGAACCGCTACGACTAGCGTCTTCGTAAATTCTGCTAATTGTTCGATATTTCGTACACCAAAAATATATATATGGAAAAATATTCAATCATACAGTTAACCAATCAGTTAACTCTTTGGCAAGAAAAACGTAGTTTTTTTTATATAAGGGGGTTAAAAAAATACTTCTTACCTTAACTCATTCTTTTCTTAGAGGTCCTTAATCCTTGTTCAACAACTGAAATTTGCTTTTTTCTGGAGCCAATTGATATCCCGTGGTAATGTTCCTAGTTCGCCAAACTGGTATCAAGCGACAGTTATTTTCTTCGTCGCCAATCTGATGTTTGGCGAGAATGTATTTTTTTCCTCCACATGAACTTCTTCGAATCCTCGTCGCCAATCTGATATGTCCCGGAAAGGAATATCAGTATAAAGATTAGTGGAAGAAGGGTACTCGACACAGGAATACGATATAACGGATTTATTTTGCTAAGGTACAATTGTTAATAAGATACAGAATAGCAATCAACGAGTAGGAGTGGAATAAACTATCAAATAGGGAATACCTACGCCTAAGACGGTTGCTGTATTTACTAGCCTTCCCACGCAAGGCCGGATGTGACACATGGTCATTTTATAGTGGGTATTCCCGGCCATATAGCCGGGCCAAAAAAATGTCTGTCTGTTTTTCCCCAGTCGTGATTCTACCCTTCGGCAGAACCATGACTGGGTTTGTGCTCTCTGCTCGGAAGCAGAGAGCGCCCTCTACCCGAAGGAAGAGAACTGACAGTGTCATAGCGTCGTCATCCTAAGACGGCTGCTGTATTTACTAGCCTTCCCACGCAACGCTGGATGGGACACATGGTCATTTTATAGTGGGTATTCCCGGCCATATAGCCAGGCCAAAAAAATGTCTGACTATTTTTACCGAGTCGTTGTTCTACCCTTCGGCGGAACCACGACTGGGTTTGTGCTCTCTGCTCGGAAGCAGAGAGCGCTCTCTACCCGAAGGCAGAGAACTGACAGTGTCATAGCGCCGTCAGGCGAGTGCCTAAGACGGTTGCTGTATTTACTAGCCTTCCCACGCAAGGCCAGATGTGACACATGGTCATTTTATAGTGGGTATTCTCGGCCATATAGCCGGGCCAAAAAAATGTCTGTCCATTTTTCCCCAGTCGTGATTCTACCCTTCGGCGGAACCACGACTAAGACGGTTGCTCTCCTTCGTACCGCTTGTCACCGTACTTTATAGACTAGAGCATTCCCTTATGGGGTATGGCAGGATGTTCCACTATAACAAAGGCAAAGTAAAAGTAAAAGACAAACCAACATTTAGTTTAATGCCATACGTAATATACTCTTGGGTGAACATGTCTCGATTTTGACATGATTGACTGATTAGAATATTTTCCCATAGATTGAGGCTTGCCGTTAGTTTCTGTGGTATACTAGTTATCAACCAAGGCTATAGAACCCAACCTGTCCTGCTCTTTAACCCATAGAGTAAAGGAGAAGAGATGGATTAATACATTTCTCATAGTTATTTGTGCGTAAGTGAATTTAATAAATTCAACTGGAATTAGAACTCGGATCTCCGATTATCTCGTTTGGAAGCGATTTCCACTGCACCACAACACACCTCTGTGGCAGAAATTTCTCAGACCAAGGATTGGTGCTGACACACAGGAGCAAATTCTGATAAACAAATGTAGTGCTATGTCTTCAAGACAAGAGAGAAATAGACGGTTCAGATGACACAGACAAGTGGCATATTAGCAAGGAAGAAATCTCAACATACATTTGCGTACTTCTGCCAATAAACTTCGTTCGGGAAATATTTTGCAAACATTCCTATTGAGATTAAAGCCAACAGTTTGTTTTTTCATTTTTCACCTATTCTTTCGCACTCGGTAACCCCCTT
This sequence comes from Ascarosepion bandense, assembly GCA_037127315.1. NCBI lineage: Eukaryota > Metazoa > Mollusca > Cephalopoda > Sepiida > Sepiidae > Ascarosepion > Ascarosepion bandense. The sequence goes on along the minus strand of JBBBDQ010001555.1, from coordinate 512,738 downwards.
GCGTCTTAGCGACTTTATTGGCCTGCTTGGGGTGAAATGATAAAAAAGAAATCTTCGTGCTGAAATATTTCTCGCTATGATTTTTTACTTTTTACGAAACACCTGAAAGCAATCGTGTCATGACGTTATTTATTAAGCATGAAAGTGAGACTTCATTTTAAGTAGTAACTGCCGAGGAGATGACGGGAGAACGTGAGATGGAAAACCGAAGACGCATTGGAACGGCTGATGTTTGAAAGCTTAACTAGTTATCAAGAACCAGGAACCTGTCTCGTTAAAACCGGGGGAAAAAAGAAGAAAATAGCGAGGGACTGGTTTCTAATATCAATCCTCGGATATGACAGTGAGTGATGGGAAAATTCCCCACAGATGAAGAAGAGACTTGCATTAACAAATGTGTTTCTACAGAAGAATGCTGAGAATATCATTGATTGAATATGCGATCAACACGGATATTTCGAGACAAATGGAAGCAGAAAGAACGGTATTCAGTACTATAATGGAATGGATATCTGCCCGGAATGAGAAATTGGAGAGCCGAGTTCGAATTTCAATTGAATTCATTGTTTTCACTTACACGCAAATACCTTTGAGAAAGGTATTAATCCATTTCTTCTTTCTCCAGCTATGGATTGAATAGTAGTAAGATTGAGTTATATAGCCTTGGTTGGCAACCATTCTACCGTGGAAGGTAATAGCAACCTCCTGAGAGAAAATATTATACACAGTTAGTCATGAATCTAAAGAGACATGATCGCCCAAGCCTGTATCACTTATGGCACTTAACTGACTAACTGATTTATAAAAATCCAGAGTTGAAATTTCTAGGACAATATCCACATTATAATTGCTCGATATCTTGCTGAATTTCTGATACCCTAAGCTATGTGTTAGTTAGTAAGACTCATATTTCTAAACAATTAAAAAAATCTACGAATATTAAAGATTATTTTCTGACATGAAATAACCTGCACAGGCTTAATAAGCCGTAGAAAACGAATCATCCAACCAACTAGACAATCTCGACAAGTCTACTAGTAAAAAAATGTTCTCTGTGTACACAACAGATAAATGTGAAAAACATGTTCGGGGAATTTAAAACTCAGAAAATATTGACGGTAAGAATACTGAACGGAAACATCATGTAATCTAGCTAACGAGTTCGTATAAATGGATAGAAGAACAGAGACCGGGGAATATTTCGGGGTGAGAAATATTACAAAAAGAAAAAGAAGACAAGGAAAGCAATTGCCCTAGTCATCTAGAAGCAGTGAGCACATAAGATAATGACGAGTTCACATAGCTAACGGAAGTTCGTATAAATGGATAGAAGAACAGAGACCGGGGAATATTTCAGGGTGAGAAATATTACAAGAAAGACAAGAAGAGAAACCATTGCCCTAGTCATCTAGAAGCAGTGAGCACATAAGATAATGACGAGTTCACATAGCTAACGAGTTCGTATAAATGGATAGAAGAACAGAGACCGGGGAATATTTCAGGGTGAGAAATATTACAAGAAAAGAAGACAAGGAAAGCAATTGCCCTAGTCATCTAGAAGCAGTGAGCACATAAGATAATGACGAGTTCACATAGCTAACGAGTTCGTATAAATGGATAGAAGAACAGAGACCGGGGAATATTTCAGGGTGAGAAATATTACAAAGAAAGAAGACAAGAGAAGCAATTGCCCTAGTCATCTAGAGGCGAGTGAGCACATAAGATAATGACGAGTTCACATAGCTAACGAGTTCATAAATGGATAGAAGAACAGAGACCGGGAATATTTCAGGGTGAGAAATATTACAAAGAAAAAGAAGACAAGAGAGAAAGCAATTGCCCTAGTCATCTAGAAGCAGTGAGCACATAAGATAATGACGAGTTCACATAGCTAACGAGTTCGTATAAATGGATAGAAGAACAGAGACCGGGAATATTTCAGGGTGAGAAATATTACAAGAAAAGACAAGAGAAAGCAATTGCCCTAGTCATCTAGAAGCAGTGAGCACATAAGATAATGACGAGTTCACATAGCTAACGAGTTCGTATAAATGGATAGAAGAACAGAGACCGGGGAATATTTCGGGGTGAGAAATATTACAAAGAAAAGACAAGGAAAGCAATTGCCCTAGTCATCTAGAGGCAGTGAGCACATAAGATAATGACGAGTTCACATAGCTAACGAGTTCGTATAAATGGATAGAAGAACAGGGGCAGGGAATATTTCAGGGTGAGAAATATTACAAAGAAAAAAAACAAGGAAAGCAATTGCCCTAGTCATCTAGAAGCAGTGAGCACATAAGATAATGACGAGTTCACATAGCTAACGAGTTCGTATAAATGGATAGAAGAACAGAGACCGGGGAATATTTCAGGGTGAGAAATATTACAAAGAAAAAAGAAGACAAGGAAAGCAATTGCCCTAGTCATCTAGAGGCAAGTGAACACATAAGATAATGACGAGTTCACATAGTATTACAAAAAGATAAAGAATTATCTTGTAATTCTGCTTGTCACTCCCTTAGTTTTTCAGGTAGCACGTACGTTACGCCTTAGAAATCTAAATCTATCTAAACTTATTTATAAATGGAATTTTGTGTGTGTGTGTGTGTGTGTGTGTGTGTGTGTGTGTGTGTGTGTGTGTGTGTGTGTGTGTGTGTGTGTCCGTTACCTATAGACTCCGAAACGGCTAAACCGATTTTTTGGAAATCTACACAGTTGTATTATAAGCCTCTGCGAGTGTTCTTATCTAGGTTTTTGTGTCGAGGGACCCACGATAAATATCGAAAATCTATAATCGAAAAAAGCGGGTTATAGAAGGAGTGGTCCGATTTTAATCAAATTTCACACACTCATAGACAAAAACATAAGAAACTACATTAAAAAATTTCAAGATTGCAGTTCTTAAAATAGTTAAAAAAATTGATAATATATAAGCCAAGATGTTTGTATGTGTCTGTTTATCTGCCTGTATGTCTATTTTTTCAGCCCTTTTATTTTAGTTTTTGCTTCGGGTTTGGCTCTAAGTAGGTATAATTTTACTTCTTAATCTCAGCCATGATACCATTTAATCAGAGGACTTATTTAGCCTTCAAAATTCAGTTTACGACCAAAAAAACTTATTTGATATCGATACCAGGAAATCAAAATTTGACTTACATCCATTCATTTTTCTTTCAGTCTACGGTTTCGTTTTAACTAGAAACAATTATTGCTTTTAAGTCTTTCGTGCCAACGTCCAAAGAGTCTGAGCTCCAGGATCATGGATTAGTTTTAAAGCTTTCATTACACCCGAGCAACGCCGGGCTATACTGCTAGTATCTTATAAATAATCAGCTATTCCTTATTGAACGCATAGAAAAACAGAAAAGACATATCACAGACGCTACTCTATTTCAATAAGAAAAAGAAAAGAAAAAGGATAGATGTATTTATGTTCTAATGCCAATACCCAATTAAAAATGAACGTTTTTGAAGGTGTGGAAAGACGGGAAAACATATCAGAGACGCTACTTACGTTCAATGAAAAAATGAAAGAAAGCACATGGGAAGATAGAAGGGGCGAGAACATGTGAGCGTGAAAAAGAAAAACATGTCAATTGCAAATCAGTTAATATGCACCCACTTAATTCTTAATGAATGCATGGCCATCATCAAAAAGAAGAGACCAATATGCCATCTGCAAGTTGGAGAATCTAAGATAAAACAATTAAAAATCTTCAAATAATTTGGAAGCGTTTTTGACAGAGGATGAAAAATGCGACACGGATATTCAAATACGCAAATTATTCCGCAATACATTGCCATTGCTTTCTGCGGTAGACTGGTTGCCAGCCAAGGCTACAGAACCCAATCTGTCCTGTAATTTAACCCACAACTGGAGGGAAGAGACGGATTAATGCCTTTCCCAAGAGTATCTGTGCGTAAGTGAATGCAAGGAATTCAACTGGAATTCGAACTCAGCAAGCCGTTTTGTCGTTCCGCGTCGATAGCCAGTGCACCATAATGCACATCCGTTTCTTATTGTTCCCAAAATACAAGGCCAACGTAGTTGTTTTATCTACATTATGAGTAGATGTAGAAATAACAGAATTCGGTGATTTTTCTTTCTTTAATATAACGTGTATCTTCCGAACTTAGGCGATCATGTCCCTCCAAAACTTCTCATATTTCCTACCTCTAAGTAATGTTTATTTTCTTATCATCGTTATCATCCCATGTTATTCATCTATTTAGACACACTCATGTCAGTTAGCTTAATCGATCTAACATCTCCCCTGATCTCATTCAATGGAAATCAGAGATAGACGTTTCAATGTACAGATTGTTAGAGTTTAGGTCAAACAGAAAGATAAATTGACAGTTATTTAACATTAACACCAATATCTAAACATCTTACAAGCAGTAGGGAAGGGTGTCTTAATTTGAGCGTAAATTACTTTTCAATCGAAAATTTATAAAAATCGGTAGGGATTAAGGAGAACAGAATCTTAGAAATGGTCTAAAAATTCCAAATACATTTTTTTTATTATTCTATATGCCGTGACCCTTCAGATCGAGATCGAGTAAGGCTACCCGCAAATTTCTATCCTTTGTAGGTTTTACTAAGGTTTATATTTTTACCATCATTACCAATACCTTGTTCCGCTATGAATTTGCACAAGAATCCTAGGTCGCGTAATAACTCGTTTACAAATGAAGAATATATATATATATATATATATATATATATATATATATATATATATATATGGTAGAAGGAGGCTTGGTAGAAGGAGGCAGACTTTTAACGTATGATCTATCATACGCCAGTAGCCAGAGTGCTCTAATTCATTACTGAATGAACGATGCATGGACATGTTTGTCTTTCTGTGTAACGAACTTTACTCCTTCAAAACTTTGTCCGATTTCAACTAAAAATGGGTCACTTGTCGATCATGACATGAGCCTTTGATTACGCAAAGTTTTTTTTTAATCAATTTAGAGAGTACAGTAGAATTTAACGACAAACATAATTTCAGGTAGTCTTTTGAGCACCTTTATGCATTTTCTCTAAGACACTTTACTCAAACTCAACCAAAATCGAGTCACTGCTAGATCAAGGTCTGATGCCTTGATATACGAACCAAAACTTCAATTGACTTCCAAGATACGGCAGACATATTGGAAAATGTTGCTTTTTGAGATTGTTTATTTCTCTGAAAAGCTTAGTTGTAGTCCAACAAAACCAGATCTTTTTTGTAACTTCTACCTTATCATATGCCATAACAATTTCACCTTTTCTACAAGGTGCCGACCCATCCGACGGTGCAGAGATAATTCATCCACTTCTCTGCGTCACTTCATCGCATCACATTACAGTCTCCCGTAATGTCCGCCCCCGTTTTTCCAATTGCACATAAATTATTCTGGTTTATTGCCAAATCGACCAAGCATAAATCCCGTTTTACAAATAAAAAAACAAACAATACTCCTTCTTGTTACGTTCAAACAGTTGCAAACTACGCTCTGAATCGTCGACGCGTTGTTGTTTTTGATCGATTGTGAGCAAACGTGGCACACACTTTGAACACAGCTTTCTCACTGACAAATGTTTATGCAAAATAACGAATACACTGCCTTCTGATATGTTCAACTCCTCTGCTATCTCACGCAACTTGAATTTACGACAAGCCAAAGCGGGTTTGTGGATTTTTTTCCGAAACAACTGCCAATTTTGCGCGAACTGAGCTTTCAACATCATTTGCGTCTGTACGACCGCATTTAAAGTCAGCATACCACCAAACCATTGCTTTGCTTGAACAGTATTTTTCTCATCTGAAAGCAATGCTTTATCAACACGAGAAATTCAGATTTTTCCAATGTTTTGAAAATTTGCGACAGTAGCTTCAACGAAATAACTGTAATTTGTAAGCTAATAATCCGATTGGGCTCAAATTTTGTCACGTGTCATTTGAAGATAAGTACTTCGTAAAAATCATCTGGATTTCTTAGTGGCACCATCTTTATGTCAGGCCCGGGACTTATTGAGCGATGTGTTACTACGTCATCTAAATAATTTCAATAAAATATAGCGTCATATCCTCCTTTCCTTTGATGAAAGTCCTGAATTTATACTCCTTATTGACATAACAAGTGTTCCTCATATCCTCAGACAAAGTGTGTGTGTGTGTGTGTGTGTGTGTGTGTGTGTGTGTGTGTGTGTGTGTGTGTGTGTGTGTCCTTTGTACAAATTCACATTTTTTATCCGATTCTCACCAAACATCACACAAATATTCTTTACGCTTCCGGTCAGGTCATGTGCTAGTTATTTTTTCTGATTTCCCCCCGATATTCGAAGTCAATACCCCGATATCCGATCAGGTCTGATCAAGATCAGGATTTCAGCACTTTTATCGTGGTTCATGTTGCGGAATTTGCTCTCACTTGGTAAAATCATAGTTTTATGTCTAAAACTTTAGTTAAGCTTCTCAGACGACTCATTTTCCCCGATATCAGAAATCGATACCCCCGATATTCTATCGAATCAGATCAAAAACCAATATTCAGCCATCAATATGGCTCTTATCTCCAATTTTATTAATTTTATTCCCGATGGGTATGATAAATTTTCATGGACTTACTTAGGTTAGTTTATCCTTGGATGACTTATTTGATTCCGATATTGGAAATTTATACCCCGAGATCCTATCGGATCTGATCAAAATCGGATTTTCAGCCCTTTTATTTTGAATTTTGCTTCGGGTTTTGCTCTAAGTAGGTATAATTGTAGTTCTTAGTTTCAGCAATGATACCATTTACTCGAAGGACTTATTTAGCCTTCAAAATGCAGTTTGACATCGATACCGGAAAACATAATTTGACTTACATCCATTCATTTTAATAAGTTCTACGGCTTCGAGATTAACCTTTCAACAAGCTATGTTTTTTGTGCCAACGTCCCAACAGCCTGAGCTCCAGGACCCTGGATGAGTCTTAAAACTTTCAATGCACCCGAGCAACGCCGGGCTATACTACTAATATATATATATATATTGTGTGCATTTTGGCAGCATTTTTACATTAAATAAAGAGAATTAAATCAAAGAGACAAGTCCATTTTTACCGTGGCGGATGGCCGCAGACAAAATGGTGGTGGTGTGGTTTTTAATCCGATTACAGGCATTTGAGTATGTTAGTTGAGATATCAAGATTTAATTCTCTTTATTTAATTCCATTTTGTTAATAGCTTAGATGTTCTATGTTCAATATATGTTAATATTTATTCTTTGATAATGGCTTATGTAAGCCGAAAGCTTAGACCTGATAAAAAATCAACAATTACTGTGATTTCTTGTCTTTCAACAATAGCACAATCAAGCTTATCAGACGATACGAACGGATCCTACACAAAATAAATAGACAAAACTTGTTTATATTATTCAACGAAACCTGAATTAATATATATATATATATATATATATATATATACGTAAAAAAAATTAAAAAATCACAAGATCTTGTGATTTTTTTTTTTTACGTGTCTTTGCTCTACATTGCTTCCTCTTTGTTATTCCACTTTGGTTAGTTCTGCATCGAGCACTTTTTCTTTCTTTGTGGTTGGTTCCGTTTGGGTTTTTTTTTTCTTTGCTACGGGATATTGTATGTATTGTCTGTATTCCGCAGTTTTCTTTTTTTCCCCCTCTTGTCCAACGCCTTATAGCGACGGACAATAACGGAGTTAAATTCTGTCTGTTATTTGTTGTCCTCAAAGTTTATTTTCGTATAATTTTAGGATTTAGATACTTACAGAGTCGGTCTTATTATATATATATATATATATATATATATATATATATATATATATATAATCGCCCGGTTCACACTCCATCCATATCTATTGAACAGGTGAAGAGGCTCATCCCTTGTTTCCTGTTTAGGATGCGGTTTCCCGCTTTCTCTTTTCCAATCTTTTCACTCATATTTAGCCGCCTGCACATCAGTCGCGTTACCGCCTTGCAGGGGTGATATGACTAAAAAAAAAAGAAGAAATATATATATATATATATATATATATATATGGCTTCTCTTAACTTTATTCTTCTTTGCAAGTCAACTTTTACTTTGCATCAATATATTTTTATTATTTCTCTTTGCGATTTCATGTTATTTTTTTCAATGTATCTTTGTACCTTTATTTCTCAAGGTTTTGGAAGGTTTATGTCAGTGTCAGAAAACCAATTCCTTGTCTTTTTGATGTTTGAAACATTTGATTTCTTACCTTATATAAGCTCAAACATCACTCCCACCATTATATTCTTTCAATTTTTTATTTATCATGACAATCTCTTTTCTAATACAGATTGGTTTGTTATTTTATATTTTTCCTCGTTTTCTCTCATCTGTTCTGTTTGTCTTCGTACGCATTTGTTATTTGTTAGAGCATAATACTATTTATAAAAATTGCTGCGAGTTGTTGAGAAGCTGTATTGATTCCTACAAAGCTAACATTTAAATGACTAACATAACTGGTATATATTAATCGATAGAATTATTTAGTGAACGTTAACAGTTAAATTCATTGTAGGTACTTCAGAATTAAAATTTTCAAATGCGTTAATATTGTGTCCGCAGTAATCGGTAACTAATAAGCAATCTTCCATCAATCAAATTTAATAATCTGACAGTTTTCATATATTTTATCTATCTCAGTTTCTTCTTTATCCATCCTCTCTCTCTCCAATATCTATCCAACCTCTTTTTTATCTATATGTTGTTTTTTATAGATTTACTCCCAAACAAATCAAAAATTAAAAAACAAGGAACAAGACATGTCGAAGAAATGATAAGAGAAAGAAGGGAATCACGGAGGTAAAAGATGGCAATTGACTTCGCATTTAAACTTCTGTAGATTGTAGCTATCAGGGAAGCAATTATACGGGAAGGAATTCTTCAGGCGGGAAGTACTGGAGAAATGCTGATGGGGTAGAAGTAGCGGTTGCATTTTACTGTTTTTACATTAAAAAAAGTGGGACCTAGACGCCAATCTAGTAGCACGAGTAAATTCGTGTGGTCAGGGCATACGGAAAGGAAACTCTTCCGAGCTGAAGCCGTGAAAATGTTCCTAGAAAAGACAGAGAGAAGCTACACCCTGTTGGTGAGAACGTGACTGAAGTCGAACTGCTAAATCAAGACCGCTGGCTCCTGTATAATCACCGAAATTAAGCAACGTCAAGCCTGGTCAATACCTTTAAATTGTCTACTCGACAGTAAGAATAGTCTATAGACTGCCAAGTAATCACGTTATCAGTTGAAACATAATTTTTTTTTTTAATGGGAAGCGCGTACACAGACAACCGGCTCCCATACGATCATCGAAGTTAAGCAATATCGAGCCTGGTCAATACTGGTGACTGCTTGGGAATACCAGGTGCTGCGAAAATTGATGTGCGCACGGTGTGAGGGATAATGGCTCGAATTTTTAATCGAACAGCCGAGTTCTAATTCGTTATATTCATCCTGCGATAATAATAATATTGTAAAAAGTATGAATCCACCTGTTCTCCCTCCAGCTAAGGATTAATTAGTATAACTTGTAATACTACATCGTTCTTCTTCTATGTGTCGTGTCTTTTTGGCACGTAAATACGAAAAACAAACTGGAAAAGGAAACTCGAAATAAGACACACTAACGGAAGCACGAGTGACATCAGCAAACAACATTTTCCCAAAAGAAATCCGACGCAGAAGAGAAAACGAGTAGATGACTGAAGAGATTCTTTACATGATGCAAAGGAGACAGAAAACGATGACAAAATATAAAACGGAATACAGGAAACTACAAAAGGAAATATGGAGAAAGTGTAGACAGGCTAATGAAAACTGGATCAGCAACAAATGTGCAGAAATAGAGTGAATGAGCACGGCTAATAAAGCAGACATGCATAAAGAAAAAAAGAGAACTAACAACTGGATGTATAAAATTCTGCTCCTCAACTGGATGTATAAAATTCTGCTCCTCAACTGGATGTATAAAATTCAAGGATGAAATGATCATATTGGAGAAAGAGAAAATACTCAGCGATTGGAAGAATATATAAAAGATCTTTTCCACGGCAAGAGAGAGCAACGATGAGGACGGACCGGAAAATATTAAAGTCCAAAGTAGAAGCTGCAATCGCCATCTTCTTCTTCTTCTTCTATGTGCCCTGTCCCTTCAGGACGTAGGCGATCATGGCTCTTCACGTCTCCCTATTCCTTGTGGCTCTTAGTATGTTTGCTCCTGTTGCTCCTGGCAACCCCCGTTCCGTCATCCACCTGATCAGTCCCTGCAAATATGTTATCCGCTGCCTTCCTCTGTCTCTCCTTCCTTCTATCTGTCCAGTCAGTATCAGTTTCTCCAGGCTCTCCTTCCTCATTGCATGTCCCAGGAACTTCAGTTGTCTCTTCCTGATGCTCAGCATCAATTTCCTTTTTGTTGCCATTCTTTCTAACACCTCGCCGTTGCTTGTATGCTCAGTACACGATATCCGTAGCATCCTTCTGTAGAACCACATTTCGGCCGCTTCCAGTTTTGTCCTCATTTTCGATGATATTGTCCAGCATTCACAGCCGTATTGAAGAACTGACATCACGTAGCAGTCTAGAACTCTTTTCTTCGTTTCTATTGAGATTTTCCTGTGTGTTAGTATTTTGCTCATCTTCTTGAACGCGTCCTTTGCCATGCCAATTCGCCTTTTACCGAACAGAAAGAAAGCAGCTGGACAAGACGGCATTGTAATAGAGATGTTGACGGCGAATTCGAACGAATTCGGCGTAGAGAAAATTACAGATATTATAAATTGAATTTATAACAGTGGTGAAATACCAGACGACCTAAGCAGGTCAATTTTCATAGCACAGCCTAAGAAGCCAGGTACAAATGAGTGCGAGCTCTACTGAACAATCAGTTTGATAAGCCACATAACAAAACTCATCGTCCGAATCCTGATGAACAGAGCGAGAAGGGGAATCGGGCCAGAGATAGGACAAGAACAGTGCGGGTTCGTCAAAGACACTGGAACAAAGAACGCCATATTTATGATTAGGATGCGATTCGAAAGGGCAATGAAAATGAAAAAAAAAACGTGTACCTATGTTTTATCTTTTATACAAAGGCGTTTCACAAAATATGCTCCAAAGAATTGATAGAAATGCTCAGTAAACTCAATATATTGGGGAAAGACATAAGAGTAATCAAGAATCCCCACTGGTAGCAAACTGCTTACATACGAACAGGAAACGAATTCAGCAGACATACAAAGATAGAAAAGGGCGTAAGACAAGGATGTGTCTTTTCACCGGATCTATCCAATTTGTACAGCGAGACAATTCTGAGAACTTTAGATGTTATGCCAGGATTCGTCATCGGGGAGCCACAATCTGAGCAACATAAGGGACGCAAATGATACAGTGCTGATAGCAGACAAGGAAAGGAAACTAAAAGACTTTCTACAGAAAGTAGTTGAAGAAAGCGGATAGAAAGGACGACATAATAGACGACAAAAATCCGAATGCAGGCACACGTACTTCTGCATTGTATTGATCTTTTTGATAACATACCGAGCCTAAAAATCGCGTTCCTTGTTCCGGTGTCTTTGATAAACCCAAGCTGATCTTGTCCTATGTCTGCTCTGATTCTGCTGCATATCTCGTATGGTACTTAAATGACTGATTAGAATTTAACAAAGATCACATTAATTTTCATTTTGTTTTATTTTTCTCGAGCAAAAATACACAAAAACACAATCCTTGAAAACGTAAGCAACATTCGAATGTAATCGGGAAAAATAATAAAAATAACTTAGAGAAAGCTTGACAATATTATTCAAGCAAACATACTTAAAAGATAAACATGTATAAACGGATTGGGCATGAAATTCAAGATGGCTAAGAAGTTAATTCGAATTTTCGAAAAGTGATAATTTCTTGGGGTGTTTATACATCCCAGTCCAAAAACACTTATTGTGTTACAATTATGCAAAATATTGTTGTGCTGCTGAAGAAATAACAGTATTTCTTTTATAGAAAATCGTTGAGAAAATCATATTTGTTATTTTTTTATCATCTATGAAATGGAGGTTGTAGTCAAACAGAAGAAAGAAACTACAAATTTAGGTACTTCGACTCAATTGCCAAAAAAAAAAAAAACCAAAAAAAAAGCACATCATGATGTTAAAAGGGCTCAAACTTAATAAAGTTTTATCATCAAAGAATTTATTCTATTATTAAGAGAAAAAATCAAATATTTTTGTTATTACTTAACAAAAAATTTAAAATTCTCTCTAACATGATCGAAATTTTAATTAAAATTTCACTTTTTGTTTTCTGTCAGCGATTCACGGTACGTTTACGTGAGGCGACTATTAAGAAAATGAAGTCGGTCGAATAAAATGCATTCGGGGCGGGTAAATTTCCCCTCGCTATCGACCGCTGGTCGATGATTTTTTTTTCAAAACTCAAAGGCTATATATATATATATATATATATATATATATATATAATGAAAACTCATCTTCATTAATCAGGTGTGGTGGGGGAAAGGATACCCCGAAGGAGGAAAAGCGATGCCTGCTTCCTACGACACCTTAGGTACAAAGGCATCACACTGTGTGCTACACGCTCTCAATGAATCAGACGAATAGTGTGAGGGAGCAAAATGATGAAGTAGTCAACTAGGAATTATAGTACTTAAAATGTATGGAGGATATCAAAATACACCAGGTCACTAACGCAGAGTTATTGATTATCAGATCATGGGATCTGCATGCTCTATACTGAGAATTCTTTCGTTCATAAATATATAAAGAAAGTATACATTATATTTACGGATGCATGTGTGTAGGGCTGAGTGCGTATGTGTGTGTGTGTGTGTGTGTGTGTGTGTGTGTTTCAATTCGCTAGTGCAGTGAATTCTATTATTACAAAAGCATCAACTACTACAGTCATATGAATCCCGAATGCTCTCCAAAAAGACCTGAACTATCCTATCGTTAAGTAAAATGCTAGACACCAACATACTGCAAACTTTGACGGAGTCAGAGTGAAGGCAGTTTGGTGAGCTCCTCACGGTCCTTCTGCGAAGACGTTAGCTGCCATGGCCTATCACTCTATTGAAAACCCTAATAATAGATAATGCTATGCTTGACTAATGAATATTATTTGTATGTATGTTATGCAAAACACAACATCCGAACGTACGGAGATTTTTGAAGTACCCATAAAAATTTATTTTCTTCATGGCTAAAATTTTAAGAATCCAGATAGAGTCACCTCTCTCTCTCTCTCTCTCTCTGTCTGTCTCTCTCTCTTAAACCCTGCTACTGGCCAACGCGCACATATTAAATCATAAATTAAGTTAGTAAATATATGAGAGGTTACATCCGATAAACGTTTTAATAATAGAAATAAAAAGAAAAATAAACAGTTTAAATAATCAATTCCTTTGTTCCTAAGTTTATTAGATTACAGACTTATCTGTTCAAACCCTTCATGTGAGGAACTCAAATGCCTTTGTTGATTAAAAGATTTTCTTGTTTCAGTTAGTTCTAGAAATAAGCTTTGTCAATCTCATCTCTGTCATTTTGTTGCTAATTATTTTTTAGAAAATTATTTCCATTTATGTGTTATATTAAATAATATTTTTAACATGAAAATATATTAAGAAAAATGCGATTTATATGATACCAGTAGTAATCGATGAATCATAGATACGATTCAGTCAGTCAGTTTATACGTGATACACGCTTGGGTGATTATGTCTCGAAAGAGACATGACTGACTGGACAGAAGATTTTCCCGCAGTAGGTTGCCATTGCTTCCTGCGATAGACTGGCTATCAACCAAGCCCATAAAATCTTCCCTGATATTTAACACACAGTTGCAGAAAGAAGAGACGGATCGATATCTTTCCTTAGAGTAATTGCGCGTCAGTGAATGCAACGAATTTATTGGGAATTTGAATTCAATTTCTCGTTCAAAGCCGATATCAACTGCATTACAACGCCATCAAAATATATAGGAGAGTGATTAATTAGTAAAAACTCCTCTAATTAAAGCAGATAGACATAACACCAAGTCATAAAACGGCTCCTACTACCATTCTGACAGAGATGCAAAAATGCCAAACCCAGTCACTGGCCAACGTGCACATATTAAACCATGAATTAAAGCAGACAGATATATCATCAAATTGTAAAATGGCGCCCGCTATTACTTTAACAAAGATGCGAAAAAAGCAAATCCTACTATCGTGCATACTTACATAAACCATAAAAACATACACGCATACATGCACTAACATACTTACAGGTACACACAAACACATACTCACTAAAATTAACGACAGCAGTAGCAGCGAAAGAGGACTATTCGTTTAAAGGCACGGTCTGCTAGCGGACGTGAAATCAAACTCTCCTATCGTTCTGAAGATGAGATTCTGATCTCGAAATATTAATGACTAATAAATAGGTAATACTTAACAGCTTTTTACCTTCCTTTATTATACTAAACGCATTGTGATAGCTTTCAAGTACCTACCCATACACCTTATATACACAATACTTCAAGCAAATTACAAAACTCTCCTATATATATATATTATTTACCAACCTTATTCCGGATTATTTACCAATCCTCTCCTGGATTTTTACCGTTGCTATATATATATATATATATATATTATAATAATTCCATCTCAAACAATGCAGCAGTATCACTGGTGCGCAGGAGGTTACAGTAAGAAAAAGTACAGGGTATGTCGAAGAAAAGATAAGAGATGGATGGGAATCAAGTTGATAAAAGATGCCAACTGAAGTTGCAGTTAAAAGTTTGGAGATTGTATCTATCAGGGAAGCAAGACAATGTTAGTGAGTTCCACAAACAGAAAGTACGAGAAAAGAACTATTTAATTTTTTCTACGGCAAAAACGTGAGATCTTGATGCCAGTCTAATGACACGAGTAAATACTCTTGGTAACAGGAAAAAAAGCTTATCAGAGAAGTTTTTATGAAAATATTTGTAGAAAAGACAGCCGGAAGTCTCATCACGTCGGCGAGAAAGGGAATGAAGTCAGATTATTTCTGATCTTTCTTTATATATATATATATATATATATATATATATATATATTACTATTTACGCTCTCACACCCTGATTGAGCACTCTGGAAGAATGGTAGACATTGAAAAACAGTAGCTACTCTGGCATTTACGCATCGTACATTCAGCAATGAATTAGGACATTATCAGCTATTGGCCTTGTATAATGATAATATACACGCAAAAAAGCATGCCTCCTTCAACCGAGAGCCCGTAACTCAGAGGTAGAATCACCGACTGACGCCAATTCGGTCGGGTTTCAATCCTGGGTAAAAAGCAATGGGCTGTCTAACCGTACTGATGAGCTGTGATACAGCGAAACAGTCATCTGCGGATGACTATATATATATATATATATATGTGTGTGTGTGTGTGTGTGTGTGTGTGTGTGTGTGTGTGTGTGTGATTATGAATTCAATCTTTAGCAAAACATGATATTCGTCAAAGGAATGGCTAAATTAAAAGCGTGCTCAATACAATTTTTATTCAAAGAAAATATAGGTTAAGTTAAGATATAAAACATCCAAAATGCAGACTTTCCTACAAACACGGGTTGAACAAAGATGGCTTCATCAATCAGTACTGCCTAAAGAAGCCATTTTTAGACTCTCTAGATTAACCATGTGTCTCATGCTTGCGATAAATATTACATTCAAACAGGAAACAGACTGTCGACCTTCAGTGTTGATTTCGTTAATATTCCACCTCTATATTTACATACTTTTTATTCTTGATATCAAGCTCCTACCCTCTTTCTGTTATGAAAAAATATTTTCTTTTACCAAATTTCAGTAGTAACCGTCGTTGTAAGACTAATTTTTTTTTGTCATTTATAATTGCATTGAATACTGTTGTCATATCTTGTCAGGTGCTACTGTGCTTCATTTCAGGGTTCTCGACAAAATCCAAAGAGAAATCTGCAAAGTAATTGGTCCAGATTTGGCTTCTCGCTTTCCCACCGACAGAATGTGGATTCCCTCTGTCTTTTCTACAAGTATTTTCATGGCTTCAGCTCTGACCAGCTTTATTCCCTGGTGCCTTGTCTCCATCAATTTACCCTTGCAACTAGATTTGCAGTTAGGTCCTACTCTGTTACCGTCAAAACAGGCAAATGCAACCACCAATTCTACTTCATCAGTTTCTTTTCTCGCACTTCCCGACTGTAGAACTCCCTTTCCCATACTTTCTTCCCATATAGCCACAATCTCCTAAGGTTTAAACTCAACGTCAACTGCCATATTCTATCTTCGTGACTCCCACTACTGACTTACCCTTTCTACAGCATCATATATACTGTTTTCTTTTCTGTCCTCAGTCTCCACTCATTGTAACCCTCTGCGCATCAGTGGCAGTATTGCCTTGCTTGGGGTGAAACGGTTATAAAAAAAACAAACTCCAGACCAAATGATTAATGGTGGGATTTAAAAATAAAAAAAATCAATTACCCAGAACTACTTTCTCCGAAAATGTATTTTCAACTTTTTCCACTTGCAACCTTCCTGTCATTGACTTCTTTACCCGGCGTAGACAGGTAGTTCAACTAGTTTTTAAAATAATAGTATTTGTAAATTCAAAGGAAAATTAGCGTGAACAGATGCACAGGATCAATTATTCTTTTATCTGTTAATGTTCTAGGTCTGATCTTTTCTCTTTTTCCTGTGCCAATCGTAAATTAGAAAAATAAATAAATCAGCCCAAGAAAGGTTATTTTAGTTCAGACAAAATTAGTAACTTTGCCAGCTATATTAGATGAAGACATTTAAGAATCAAGAATAGATGGGAAATCGACTAAAGATTAATACATTTTAGTATCATGGAATTAGCAATTGATTGATCGATTACAAAATCAACTTGGGGTTTTGTTCTTTCTTTGTTACTCGCCTCGTTGCTTAATGCTGATGGTTTCAAATCGTTCAACCGGCCTTTTCTTTCCAGTAAAGAGAGGCAAGTATAAAATTGCCATAAATGATAGCGACAATTCTTCACAGCCTCAACTTGCTATTCATGGTTGCGGTCCTGCCGGTTCGCTCTGCCCGGTACAGGCTTACAATCGCCTTTTATTGCATTCGAAGCACGAAACGCTGTCACTTTCGAAAGCCTCAAGAATTTGTCACTCGACTCTCTTGCCATTTTTAGTTCCTTGTCAATTCCTCCGATGCCCACTCGATATCCCTGTAAAGTGCAAACGTTTGCTCTTTCCCCTACAGTGATTGTTGAGGCGGAAAGAAAAAGACTGCTTTTCATTTGATCGTATTGAGTTAATATTTCGTTTCTGCATGTCAGGCCCTTTTCCCTGATTCATCTATTTTTAACTATCATAAATTTGAAAAAAAAAAAAAATGAATGCAAGAAAGAGAAAGACGAGTACAGAAATGACTGCGGCGTTATTTTTGGTGGTGATTGCTTGCCTTTAAAAACAGCATTCGGAAAACCGGATTGTTTATAAAAACTTCACCCCAAGAAAACCAATAAATACACTAGGAGACAAGTTGTTACTGGGTGTTATAGAATATGAGAAAAACTACTATTAAGAGAGAGAACAACAAAACAGTAGAACTTAAGAATACAGAAGATAGTAATGTGCATTGCATTTAAATGTTTGAAAATTGAAGAAGCTGGAAGAGATTTCTACAAAAGAGAAATGAGATAGAAGAAACTATTAAAACAGAACCTGCGATTGCATCTAGCCATTTCAAGTCTAAAAATGATAAGGTCTTGTCACTAATCTAGTACAGCGTTTAAATTCAAGTTTTAAAGTGCCATAAAGGAAAGTTCATCAGAGCAATCAGCATGAAATCATTTATGGAACAGACACAGGGAAGCTATGTTACGGCTGTGAGAAAGGGGCAAGAGCCGATATGACAGGTCAGAACCAATGACATTGCAGATTCTTTTTTAGATTTTATCAATAATTTCTAAATATATAGCAAGAAGACAGGAGCAGATGCGGGAGTAATATTCAAAGCAAGAATGAATGGTAGAGTTATAAATAAGCAAAATGTATTCTGGCTAGAAAATCTGTCTGCCACAAAATAGTGAACCAACTTTCTTAGCTGCAGACTTAGAAATTGGTTCAATATCCTGTTTTCCTTTTTGTTATTTCCTTCTGTATTTCCTAGAAGTATTTTCATGGAAGCTTCTTCTACTCTTACAGTTTCTTTTCTTGCAGTTCCTGTTTTTGGAACTCACTTCCACTGACTTGCTTTCCTGATAGCTACAATCTTCAAAAGTTTAAATGCAACGTCAGTTGCCATCTTCTATCTACTTGATTCCCATCCATCCGTTATCTTTTCTTCGACATACCTTATACATTTTTCCTCACTGTAAACCCCTGAGCACCAATGCGGGAGGTATGTCGATAAAACAACCTCATTTAGTTAACCCTCTAGCCGAGCTGTGGATCTTTGTTGATCCTCCACGTTATCATGGACCTGTTTGTTGCTTTTCAAATGAATGCTCTCCCTGACCAGCTTGTGAGTTTAGGTGGGCGGTAGGTATGCAGTTGTCCTATATTCTTTCCAGTTTTGGTTCTTAGATTTAATAATGATACCTGAGATGTTCAAAACAGGGTCATTTTTATAGCCTAAGCCTGCCTTATAGTTTTATTTTTTAAAGGTATTAGTTCCAGGCAATGAAACCCCTAAAATGCAAAGGGTATAGAGTGTGGAATAGTGAGCAGAAAAAAGAGTAACCACGAGGAGATTAGATAGTGAATGACATTGCATTTAACTTTTTTATTTAAATAGGTATCACTCCATGCAAGGCAGTAAAGCCACTAAGACACAAGGGAGTTACAGGGTGTGGAAGAAAAAAGAACAGAAATATTAATAGTGAACAGAAAGAGGAAAGAGTAATCAGGAGGACAGTAGATGGCGACTGGTCTTGAATTTAATTTTTTGCGCATGAAAGTTTGCTGGAAAGAATGGAGTCGGAATGGAGTTCCAAAATTCAGAAGTGCGAGAAAAGAAACTGTTAGCATAGAACTTACGGCTACATCTAGCCAGTTCAACTTTAAATTGATGAAGACGAGGTGAGTTCATGCCTTTTTCAACGTTATTTGCGCGTAAGCGAACATAACGAACCCAATAAGAATTGAAACTCGGCTTTCCGATTAACAATCCCTAGCTATTAAACTACCTGATCCTCCTAGCTTACAACATTTGGTATTCTCAAACAGCCATCCATCTAAGTACTGACCAGGATCGACGTTGCTTAACTTTGGTGATCGTACGGGAACCGGTGTTTTCACTAGATGTGGCCGTAAGTCTAGAATGAGATAGATAGATAGATAGATAGATAGATAGATAGATAGATAGTGAGAGGGAAAGAGAGAGAGGGCGAGAGAGAGAGAAATGAAAGAGAGATAGGAAAAGACAGAGAAAACGATAGAAAGCTTAATGAAAAGTTGGATTCCTAGGAAATAAATGCGGATGGGGTCAACAGTTACATTCGGATGCCTACCAGTATTGCTAGGCCATTTTTCCCACAAACCCACATGCAAACATGTGCTGTTTTGTGCGTTCACACCATATTGATGCATACAAGCGTGGAAGATTAAATATCTTTCCCCTTGCACTACAACTCACAGGGCATGTCCTGAGGCCTGTGGTCGTCTATTGATGGAGTGACGTCATTTTAACATAATACACTTGCAAGAATCTGTGACGTACCACATTTACCCTTTAATCATGTGTCTAGAGCTGTTTCATGAGAAGAGACGATCAGGATTTTCTTTTCTTTTATGTTTAGTGTCCCTTCAGGACGTGTACAATTATGGTTCTCTGTAGTTTTCCATCATGTGTAGCTTTAAACAATTTTTATTCTTTTGCAATACCGTCAAGACCCTGTCCTATCATATGTTTACACCTATTTGTTAAGTTTTTGGCTGCATGTATTCGTCTTCCTCTCGTCCAGTTTTTTCAGGCCTTCTTTCCTAAGTAAAAAGAAAATGTCCATTTTGTTTCTGTTTTTTTAAAACTTCCTCGTTGATCACGCGTTCCGTAGAGGGTATGCTCAGTGTCCTTCTGAAAAACGGTATATCTCTTGTTTTTAGTCTGCTCTTCATCTGTGAAAACATTTTCCAACGTTCACAACCATATGAAGTATTGATGGTAGTAGTAGTGAGGAGTTTAAAGTTTATAGGCTGACTATGAAGCCCAAAGGAAGCCCAAAATGCCAAATACAGATGGGAGCTATGAAAAATCATACAGGTACAAAAATTTAAATACCTGGGAAGTGTTTTAACAGAAGACGGAAAGTGCGACACAGAGATCCGAAGGCGAATTGGCATGGTGAAGGACGCATTCCAGAAGCTGAGTAGAGTATTAAGAGACAGGAAATTTTCACTAGAATCAAAGAAGAAAGTACTGGGTTGCTATGTCGGTTCTTCAATATGGCAGTGAATGCTGGACAATATCATCGAAAATGAAGGGAAATCTTCTGAAATTATGGAAGAATTTCAACCCAAGGAAGTTTATGTTCTATTAAAGGACGATAAACCGAATTTCAGAGCTAGGCTGTCCACACGTCAAATTAATCCTATTAGACGGAAGAAACAGGAAAATCATTATAGAAAAAAAACTTACCAGTTTATTACAAGCACCCTCGGACTCTTGCAGAAGATTAATGTCGCAGTTGTTATTAACTAGTTGGAATCTATTCAGAATAAAAATAATAACACTCTTATACAATTTGACATTTTAATTATTATCCATCCATTTCCAAAGACACTTTCACTTTGACCTTAGAGTTTGCCCAGAGATACTCTAAGATTTCGGATAGTGAACTGGATATTATTTTAAAATGCAGAAGTTCTGTTCTGATCTACAACAAATTTCAATGGGTTCGCTAGATTCCGACGGGTCCTCTAATTTGGAGATTATTTATTCTGCATAAATTAAGTGCCTGTGATTGCGTGGATATTGAAAATATTGGTTTATATAATGATTGCTTATTAATAGTTAAAGATTTTACAAAAAGTAGACCGTAATCGGAAAATGATCTACAAAGAACTAAAATGTTTAAGTCTTAAAGTCAAAATAACTACCAACATCAAACAAGTAGACTTTTTGAATGTGACCTTAGACCTTAAAAATAATTCGTTCAACCTTTTATGAAGGTTAACTCTAACCCAGTATATGCATATCCTAATTCTAACCATCCTCTGTCAATCATTAGGCATATACCCTCTTCAATTGAATTTAGAATCATCGCTCTTCCCCATTTCATATTTGAATGACTTTATAATAATCTAAATCTTATGCGTAGTTAAATTTAGAATTTAAAATTCGTAGTCTCTAACATTAATTAGTAATATTTTAAATAAATTTTAAATTTTATTGTAAAATGAAATTCACAGTCAGTTAGTAATACTGATCTCTATTTTAATCAAATATTAACATTAATGCACCAATAAATTGTTCTTAGGGTCTGTTATGTTCTTCGAATTAAAAATTACTTGTATTTTGATTGGTCCTCACAGACTATGTAAAAATGTATCCCTTATTAGGGGTGTTTGGCTAGTTTTGAACCTTTTAGAACTCTTCAGTTCGAAATCAGCACCATCACGTGATATAACAAGAAGTTTCGAAACAAAATAGCTACTTTTTAGTGATATTATAAAATACTTATGTTATAAGTTTTAAATAAATATTATTCAGTCTACATTGTATTGAGCACTTTTCTAAGAATAGTGTAGTGTTTTATGGATACGGAATTTTATTTCATCCATACCTAGCCTATACTATATATATATATATATATATATATAAACATTGTGTCTGTTTATTTTTTAAAAAATCCGTTCATACTCACGGATAATCTTTCGCGTATTATAATTGAAAGATATCAGGAATAGGCTGTAAAGTTAAGAGATGTTATTATCATTCGTATAACATGAAGATGATTTCTGAAAAGAGATTGAAAGTACTTGGGTACATTGAGAAATGAGTGATAAAAACATCTGTCAACGTTACAGCTCCTTTCTGGCATCTTTCAATTATAATACGCGAAAGATTATCCGTGAGTATGAATGGATTTTATTAAAGATAAGCAGACACAATGTTTGCAATGTTTTTAATCTAACATGTCTAAAAGAAAATTTGTCACCTAAATACACAAATTTTAAATTATATAATTCAGCAGCTCATCATAACAACATTACCTGGCAATTTAAACGCAGCCTTGTGATTGAAGTCACTAATTATAATCTAGCAACAAACGGAAACAAGGAAAACACAACATATTAAAAAGAACTACCAACTCTTTAGCTATTTTAATGAAATTTTGGTGTAACGTTTTCCTTTGTCGATTATAACACTTTCCATATAGTAATATTTCTGTATTTAACCCTCTAGGGCCATTCGTATCATATTTGATACAGTATGAAAACAAGCCTTGAAAGAAATATTTTCCTGAAAATTTTTTTGAGAGAAATATTTTATAAATTTCAAATGAAAGCAGTACTGACTGCTCAGTCAATGAATACCAAATGTTTCCTTATAGGGAAATACCAAATGTTTCCTTATAGGGAAATACTGTATCAAATATGATACGAATGGCCCTAGAGGGTTAATAGATAGATAGATAGATAAACAGACTGAGATTAACCCTCTAGGGCCATTCGTATCATATTTGATACAGTATGAAAACAAGCCTTGAAAGAAATATTTTCCTGAAAATTTTTTTAAGAGAAATATTTTATAAATTTCAAATGAAAGCAGTACTGACTGCTCAGTCAATGAATACCAAATGTTTCCTTATAGGGAAATACTGTATCAAATATGATACGAATGGCCCTAGAGGGTTAATTGGTTTTGACATCTCCTGTTAGTAGCTTGCAGCGTGGAATAACCCTTGTACTAACGACCTCACATTCTGTTAATAGCATAGCAGCCCTGATTCCTTTAATCTAGTACTTGGATCTGCGACAAAAGCTAGTGGGCATAAACAATTTCTAGAACGCTCATTATGTAAAAGAGTCTAGATAATTCATACTTAAGAAGGCTATGTTTCGCCCCAAAGGAGATAAGTCAAAATATACTACTGTCTGACCAAGAGACGAATAACTGATCATTTCTTGGTGTTGAAAATCATTGGTAACAACCTCAATGTTTACCAACTTACCAACTACCTTTTACCAACCTCAATGTTTACCAACTCCTGAATGCTATAGATATTATTGCTAAACTAACTTTAATCAAGTAGAAAACGTTAACGATGACTGCTTTTTGACTAATCACTGTGTAAGACATTTCTGTGATTAATTTGAATTTAAACATTTTGTATGACAAAACCCGAGAGATTGCCCGGTATCTTTCTCTAGCGCATCCTCTGATAATTGACTAAATTTGCATTTAATAGTTTTATTAAACTTTCTATTCAAGAATCAAGACGAATTTTGGAATAGTTGGACTTTGGGTAGCTTAAGAAAGTGGGATCAACATGCTGAGTTCAAATTCTGACCTAGCCCGTTACATTCATTTCACTGGGAATATCACCCGGTTCACACTCCACCCACATCTATTGAACAGGTGAAGAGGCTCATCCCTTGTTTCCTGTTCAGGATGCGGTTTCCGGTTTTCTCTTTTCCAATCTTCTCATTTTTTTTCAATTGGAGTAGATAGACTAAACTATCGCCCGGTTCACACTCCACCCATATCTATTAAAGAGGTGTAGAGGCTCATCCCTTGTTTCCTGTTTAGGATGTGGTTTCCGGTTTTCTCTTTTCCAATCTTCTCATTTTTTTTTTCAATTGGAGTAGATAGACTAAACTATAGCCCGGTTTACACCCCACCCACGTCTATTGAACAGATGAAGAAGCTCATCCCTTGTTTCCTGTTTAGGATGTGGTTTCCGGTTTTCTCTTTTCCAATCTTCTCACTTTTTTTTCAATTGGAGTAGATAGACTAAACTATCACCCGGTTCACACTCCACCCATATCTATTAAAGAGGTGTAGAGGCTCATCCCTTGTTTCCTGTTTAGGATGTGGTTTCCGGCTTTCTCTTTTCAATCTTTTCACTCCTATGTAGCCCCCTGCACATCAGTGGCATTACCGCCTTGCTCGGTGTGATATGATTAAAAAAAAATAATAATCCAAAGCAAAATAGGACCACCACTGGTGTACAGGAGTATACACTGAGAGTAAAAACAAGGCTGTAGTATCATTTTTTCTTCCATTGATATGAACGAAGTTCCACACTTGAGAATTGGTACTCTGTGCGACAAAATCCTGAGATAATGCTTTTTTCGATTTCTTTATATATCCTACATATCCTCATAGTCTGAACTTACAATCTTCTATTATGTTTTCCTAAACACATTCAGTAGAGCTCTACCTTAAGTGACTCTTAAGCCATCAATTTGGTAAATATTTAGTAAAAAGAACAAAAACCAACAGATTTGAATCCCGGAACGATGCGAAGGCAACGAGAAATTACTTCATAAACTTTTTCAGAAAAGCCTAGCAGTTCACATATAATAAAAAATGAATCTGTGGAGAAGTATAATCATCTGACGTACTTAACTAAACTTATATTGATAAGCATGCGTATTTTGTTGAAATTAGTTACAAAAGAACATTTTTTTGAAAAACTTAAAGTTTCCGACATAGATTACAATCTTAATACATTTCCCACCAGGTGACGTTTGAATAATTTGGAGTTTGTCTACTGAAATAGATGCTAAAATAAATTAATAATTTAAAAAGTACATGTTCAGGAACTTTACAAACTGGAAAAGTATATTATTCAGACTGTAAGTAGCAACAGTTGAACGTATTTTATAAATAAATAGAAACCTGTACACAATGTCTGAGGTTTCTTGGAATTATAAGTTTAACAAAGACATTATTAATTCATTCTTGGACGCTTTAAATTTAAACATAAACAGAGTTACCTTTTCAGTTAATTTCAAATATGCCAACTACTTTCTTGCAGAGAGATATGATGACAAAAAAAAGAGGTGGGTCAACTACTAAGTCTATGGATACAAACATATACAAATACTTACGACTCCCTATATACTTGATGACCCAGAAGAGATGCAGAAAATACCCGAGTCGTCCAGAGGCTGTGGTTGAAGCCATTTGCGATTTTTTTGTATAAATAAAGTCTTTAATATTTCAAGATATTTTTGTTTAATTTTGGTAATAGATCTATTAAAATGCAATGTCAATGTTATCTTCATTTTTGCGTAATTTAGATAAAAATTGTCTATTGCACATTGTAAATGTTTAAACATTTACAGTTTAGTTCTTATATTGAATCTTATTATTAATAAATTCTTTGATGACAAAAATCATTTACTCCTGTCACGATGATAATTCTGATCAATTTAAGATGTTACAATTCTCAAATGATCTAAAAAGACCTACCATGTGTTAACTGCAGCAAAGAAAAAACTAAATTTTTCCTTATTAATCACCTGAGAGACACTTCCTGTTTCCTACCAAGGTGACTAATGGTAACCCCTATGATAGAGGCTCGTTGTGCTTTCATAGTTCTCGGTTGATATAAAATAGAAAGACTATATTGAATCAATTGCGAGGTCAGCTGTAAGAATGTCGGTTCATTGTGTCGTGCGAGACAATCTTTCCTTCAGAATTTATCTTGCATATTTATGTTTTCCATTTGTCTGGGCTTTGAATATTGCTACCACAACCTGCCCCGGATCTCCGGATATATACTTAGAGATTCTTAATAAAATTCAAAGAAGTATCAGCAATTTTATTGGTCTTGAAAACACGGCTTCAGTCAATTTTCCATCGCCGTAAAGGAGCTGGTAAATTTTCGTTTTAGGTGCCGACGGCTTTTCCCCCTTCAAATTTATTCAAAATAGCATTATTTCTGTGCAAATGTATATGTTGAACTCAAATCAACAATTAGTTATTGAAGAAACCTACCTTTTTTTATTTGAAGGTCCATAAAAAAAACGAACTATATCTCGCATTGTTTCTCTCCCGTAACTCTCACGAAGTAATGTAATTAACTGCAGAATGATGTACTGCGTAGGACAACAGATTTCGGTCAATTTTTGGTCGATTTTCTTCCTTTACTGAAACTTCCGGCAATGTACTTCCTGTAATGAAAGTAATAAGCGTAGAAATACAATAGCCCATTAAATTCATTACAGGAAGTACATCTCCGGAAGTTTCAGTAAAGGAAGAAAATCGACTAAAAATCGACCGAAATTTGTTGTCCTACGCCGAAAGACATTCAGCAGTTAATTACATGACTGCGTTAGAGTTACGGGAGAGAAAAGGTGCGAGATATAGTTCGTTTTTTTTATGGACTTTCAAATAAAAGAAAGTTAGGTGTCTTCAATAACTAATGGTTGATTTGTGTTCAGCATATACATTTACACAGAAATAATGCTATTTTGGATAAATTTGAAGGGGGAAAAGCCGTCGGCACCTAAAACGAAAATTTACCAAGGAGCTTTCCTGCGCCTTTTCTAAAAATACTTTCATGGTATTTGTACAGATGAACTCTTCCTTATTTTATCTAGATTTTATTATTTTTTTGGGCAGTACTACATTGGCAGCAAGTTCTGTAATAAATCCGTGTGCAAGTAAGAAATTCGGTCGCAAATCTCTTGTGAACAGTCGGTAACGAAAAAGAAATTCAATCTTACCCCCTCGCAACAACAGAAACGTCCCATCGCTGATCAATCTGCCAAAAATAAAAAATAAAAAATAAAAAAACAACGGTCTTTATTCTCCAAGTGATGTTTCTGATTGGCTACGCCAGACGCGGAGGCAAGATTCATTAACATAATTTGATATACGTAGCAATTCTTGTGCTACTAATGTTATTTTTTTTTATTCTCGCCATATTTCCCGCAGTTTTCTTTGCGACAAGGACATTATAGATTTTTCTTAGATCGAAGTCCTACATGACAGATAAAGACGAACTCACTTTCGTCGAGAATAAGTCAAGTCCTGTTCACCATTTCTGCCATTCTGCGGTTCTAGTTCACAAGTTCTATGCTAAAAGTTTATTTCTTCATATTTTTCGTTTGTAGAACTTTCTTCCGGCTTCATGGATTTTAGCCAACTTTGATCTTCAAAAATTTAAATGAAATGCTAATCGTTATCTACATGTCTAATTAGTTTTCTGTTCATTTCACTACCTAATATTTCTCTTTATTTCTTCTTCTTTCACACTTGTGTCTTAGTGGCTTTAGTGCCTTGCTTGAGATGATATGATTAGAAAACTTCAAATACCTTGGTGCATGGATCAGTTATAACATATTTACTATGATGCATAAGAAAACTGGACACAGAATAAGGCAATACTAGAAGGTTTTCCCAACAACAAAAAAGATCTGCATTATTTCGACTGTTGTCATCTTTGTTGTTATACTCATGTCGGACATTGTACGCTCCCACCTTCCTTCCAATCTCATGAAGAAGGCCGGAGCATACAACGGCTGAAACGTGGTGAATATGGCAACAGTTCTCTACTTACCATCTTTGCTGATGATAGGACTGTTTACTTTTGTCTTAATGCGATCTTTGGTCGGTTCGTTAAGGTCATATTGGCGGCTGAGTTAAGAAATAACCTACTATCTGTTGTTAGATGAAGGAAGAAGTGTCTTCTAACACCTCTGAAATAACAGCTCTCTTTTTCAGAATCTGTCTATATTTCTGAGATGAGCTATTGTCACTATTTATACTATTTACATTGTTCAGATTGTTGTTCTCATCCTTATCTCTATTTTCACGACATTTCAGCTTAAATTCTCTGGCATTTTTCAGATGATATTAACTGAAATTGAGATATCTTATGATTTGGAACGTTTAATCAGAAAAATCTACCCACATGGACTATGTAAAGGGTTGGTTCGAAATTTCAATGAATATCACCTGATGAAAGTCGGAGCGTACATACACCGAAACGTTTTGAATATGTCAATGAATTTGAGGAGAACAGTCAGAACATTGTAAATAGTGTACTTAAAAAATACTTCAAGGCCAGAAATATTGACATAAAAACTACAATCCTGTTCTTAAATAGTTTCGTTAGGTCGGGACTCTCACGTGGATGTCACGCATGGCATCCAACCCGTTCAGAGATGTCTAATCTATTATCTATTATACAACCGTTTTCTTGAAGCAATGATTAAAATTGGATTCACGCAAATGAACTCTTAGGTCGAAGTCCTACATGGCAGACAAAGACAAACATTCTTTTGTCGAGAATAAGCTAAGTCCTGTTCACCATTTCTGCGGTTCTAGTTCATCATGTCTGCCACAAGTTCTATATTAAAAGTTTCTTTCTTCACATTTCTCGTTAGTAGAACTTTCTTCCGGCTTAATCCTTTCATGCCAACTTGGATCTTCAAAAGTTAAATGAAGGTCAGAGCGTACATAGACCGAAACGATTTGAATATGTCAATAGATATGAGGACAACAGTCAGACCATTGTAAATAGTGTAATTTAAAAAAAACACTACAAGGCCAGAAATATTGACATAAGAACTACAATCCTGTTCTTAAATAGTTTTGCTAGGTTTGGACTCTCATGTGGATGTCACACATGGCATCCAACCCGTTCAGAAATATTTAAACTATTATCTATTATACAATAGTTTTCTTAGAGCAATGATTAAGAATGGATTCAAGCAAATGAACTCTCTAGGTATTAGAGAAGACAGTCTTTCATCAGATCACAAAAACTGGTGCTACGCAATTTTAAAAACCTTTACCAAATAAGGAAATACATATCCTTGGATATACGTTGTTTCTAAAGTAATTATCTATATTTCTGAGATGAGATATTGTAATTAAATTATTTACATTTTTCATTTCAACAGTTCGAACTATTTACATTGTTCGGAATGTTGTCTTTGTTACCATACTGATGGCGTTTTGGACATTGAAACCACTTGTCTACTTCAGGATCTGTCTATATTTTTGAGGTGAGGTATTATAATTATTTACATTATTTACATTGTTCGGATGGCACGTGTAACAAGAGACGAAAACAATGATATAATCAATGTATTTATTTTCTACACTATCTTAATCTGAAAGTTATAAAGAAAACCATAGCCGACTATAGAATTGATGAACGTATTTTCTTAAAAAACTGCAAGAGAAAGATTTTATGAATTTGAGTCAACAGTGACAAAAAATGTATCCAGTATATAAGAATTACATCAGTAAAACGATTTATATTTTTATCTGCATCGTCCGTTGACATTTCTGTGCCCTTCTCTTGGATATATACTCACTCATACACGTTGTATCTACTCAAACACCCAACATTACAGAACATTGATGAACGGAGTAGCCATTTTGACATGAGGGCGCATGCGTGCATTACATTTGGCTTTTTCGTGAAAGAATGAAAATAATATATATAAAACAAAACCAAGATAAGAGACAAGACAAAACTTTTCAAGCAGAGATAAAGATGTTAGAAAAGTAACTTAAATTGATACGGACAATTTCGTTACCATAAGACGTAAAATTCTGTACAAATTAAAATACTGCTTTTATTTCTACAGTGTATTAATTGAAAAATAAGACTTATTAGGCAAATATCTGTCATGTATTTTCAAATTCTTCTTCTTTAGTTGTTGTGTCTCTTCAGGACATAGGCGATAATGTTGATCTGCATAATTTCCTATCCTTTGTAGCTCTTAATAATTTTTGACTTTTGTTTATTTTTCTAAACACCGTTCGGTAATCCATTTACACAGGCTCATTCAGTGTTATACATTGTTTCCTTTCCGTCCTTCTTGCCTTTAATCTGTCCTGTGGGTATTAGATTTTCCAAGCCATCTTTCCTCATTATGTGCGCTAGAAATGTCAATTCTTTTTATTTGTTTTGTTTGTGCATACGCTATTTCTTAATACTATGCTTAGCATTTGTAATGCGTCTTATTACTACATGGAAAAATATTTTCAGTTTTAGGAATATCAAAATTCGAACGGTTATCTAATATTCGATTATTAATTTATGAATTGTTGTTAGCATTATTGAATGGAAAGATGGGTATCAACGCTGTATAGTGACGGTCACTTTTCAAGCTTCACTCTAAGAAGTTACAGACAGATTGAATGAAGATAGTGTGCGCCAAAGGATTATTTATGATCCTTCTCTTTTTTTCTCTCTCACTCTCTCTCTCTCTCTCTCTATCTCTCTCACTATATATATATATATATATATATATATATATATATATATAAGAAAAAGTGAGAGAAGCCGTGACCGTTTTATTTAAAGTTAAGATTTATTGTTATTATTATTATTAATATTACTTGTTTTTTGTGTGATATATTAGTTGTCCATAATGGTATTTGTGTCGTTACTCGTGTTTGGAGTCAAAAAGTGACTCTCGTCAGGCGATTAAGCTTGTGACTTTACATATCGAGATCCGTTTGTCTTTCTGATGAACAAAATATTGTGTTTATATAGATAAGTGGTCGGTACGCAGGTCAGAAAATTCATAGGCGTGTGTGCGTGTTATTTTTTTATTTTTTTTTTCACACTCACTCGTTAAATCTCTTCCGTTTTGGGAATCATCCACCTTTCGTTGACCCGAAAAATTTCGCATTTCTTTCTGTACCAATTTCTCTCGTTGGAACAAACCTTATTTTTGTTTTTAACACATACACACAAACACACACACAGACATATATATATATATATATATATATATATATATATATATATATATATATTAGGCCCTGAAAAGTAATGTTTAATTTACAAAAATTAATCAGAAACATCTCACTGAATATATTTCTGGCAACATTAGAATTCCACGTCGGAAAAACGATAAGTCTTTAGATGTTAACCACGAGTCGACCTATTTTTTTGCGTCTTCATACTCCTGAAAGTGCTGCTCAGCACAGCCATATACCATCAATCGGAATAAGTGATATTCGAACGTGGCAATGTCTGGTTTTTACCGTGGGTGGGGTAAGACCTCCCATTTAAGTGTTACCGGGTAGGTTTTCACCAATTTTGCAACATGTAGCCTAGCGTCATGTTGCAAAATCACTTTGTCGTGTCTCTGCTTGTATAGCGGCATTTTTTCTTTAATGCAAGCCTCAAATTTATCAACTGTAGTCGATCGCGATCTCCCGTGATGGGTTCGGTTGGTCTGAGCAGCTCATAACAAACTACACACAGAATTCCCACCAAATGCAGAGCAGAAGATTAGAATCAAGGATATTTGACTTGGATGCCGATGTTGATGTATGGCCGGGCATAAACAATGATCTTCTACGCTTAGGGTTATCGTAGTGTACTCACCTTTCATCACCGGTTACAAAACAATTAAAAAAACCTTAACTTTTCTGCCTTTAATGCAGCTGTTCACACGTGGCAAGATGTCATTCAATGTCTCTCAGCTTCAACTCGTATGGCACAAAATGTCCTTTCTTTTTAATCATTCCTCATGCTTTCAAATTTTTCGAAATTGTTGGGATCAACTCCTAATGATTCTACAAGTTCAGCTTGCGCCTGGCATGAGTCTTGATGAAGTAATGCCTCCAATTCTTCGTCTTCAAACTTTTTCGATGCACCAGAGCGTTCTTTATCTTCAACCTCAAGATCATTACCTTTTAAGCGTCTAAACCAATCTCTACATATTGCTTCCGACAGATCGTGGTTTCAGCAAGCCTCAGCAAGAGTTCTATGTGCTTCAGCTGAAAATTTCTTTTGAATAAAATAGTGCAGTAAAATTCCCCGCAAATGGAAATCCAACATGATTAACGCCATGAAAAACAAATTTGTTTACACTTCTGAATGTAAAGTCACGTGTTTCTGGTAATGCCATTTATTAGAAAACTGCGTGAACTTATTCAACGTTCTAATATATATATATATATATATATATATATATTCTATTTTTAAACGAGTTATTTCTCTACCCATGTTTCTACCGCTCATGGTAGAAACTTGGGTAGCGAAATAACTCGTTTAAAAATGGAAAATATTCAAAAGCTCTACAACATAATTGTAGAGAACACTTTTAATACAAATTTATACTGGTCTAACACTATTAGGACCAAAAACTAAGTCTTAAACAATATATATATAGTGAAAACGATAGTGTCATGATAGAAATGTTTTCTCAAAAAGGATATAGGAAGGAAATTACAATCAATGCATTTAACATTAACATTTTATTGACTTAGGAAATTAAATGGGAAAAATATGAATAGAGTCAAATATGGCAGTGAATGCTGGACAATACCGTCAAGGATGAAAGAAAAAATTGAAGCAGCTAAAATGTAGTTCTACAGAAGGATGCTGCGAATATCATGGATCGATGATGTGAGCAATGATGAGGTCTTGGAAATGATGGAAACAAAAAGGAAATTAATATTGAGCATTAGGAAGAGACAGCTAAAGTTCCTGGGACATGCAATGAGGAAGGATGGCTTGAAGAATCTGATACTAACAGGCCAGATAGAGGGAAAAAGAGACAGGGAAAGCAACGGATAACATATTTGAAGTACCTAATCAGGTGGATGACGAAATGAGGATTGCACGGTGTAACAGGAGAAGGCGTGCTTAGAGCCACCAGGGACAGGGAAACGTGGAAAGCCATGATCGCCTACGTCCTGAAGGGACAGGGCACATAAAGAAGAAGTACTGTGTGTGAGGTTTATTTGCTTATTTGTTTAACGGCTTACCAATTCCTCATGGGTCATTTAATGGCAATTCTTCCGGAAGCTTTAACAATATCTTTATTTTTAAAATTAAAATCTATTGCTGGAATGTTTTATTATAAATATATATTCTTATACTTTCATAATGTTTTGATCCAAGTTTGGGGAGTTAACTATTTGCCCATAGGAGCTTATAAGGTGAGATCAGAAAAGAAAAGCAATTAAGTAGTTCCAGTCTCCTCAAATCAGAGGTCTGACTGCCGGTTTTAGTTTATCGTCATACCCAGGACAGACTGTTTGCACGGCTTAACTGAAAATAACATTGGCTGACAACGAAGAAATGATACTAGAGGTGTGACTGCCGCTTTTCAAGCTTCGGCTTCCTGAAAAGGCGTTCCCAAGGAAAGGTTTTATAAAATTTCAACCAATAATAAAACTACTCAGTCAATGAATGCTAAATGTTTCATCTATGGAAAGTGCCAATCTTTCTATTACTATTATCGATGTCTGGGAAGGAAGACTAGTTTTGATACATTTGGTCAACTCCAACTGATACACATTCTCGCAAGCTAAGTCAACCGAATTTCTTCATCAATGGCCGATCGAAAAATCTTGCTCGAGGCTAAAGTTAATTTAGTCCAGTATATGGCTGAAGCTTTCAGATAATAGGTTTTTACAATCAACAGCACCAACCTGAAGTTAATTACGAAGATATCGGGAAGGAAAGAGTAAAGATCAAGTATGGTTCAATTGAAATCAAATTTAGCAGTAAAAGTTGTTGAAACACTCGTATTGTTTTCTATTGACGCAGTGACTGCTTGCAATGTAAGTGAACAAGGCAAAATTGAGTATAGCTCTCCAATATGGCGTCGCCTATCCTTGCTTTAGCTTTATCATATGATTGAAAAAACTTATAAGTCTGACGTGGTGTGCTATCTCACGAAAAGATCTCAAATTGACGGATGAATGGGAATATTTGCTCACAGCGTTATAGATGACAATAATTTGGCAGCCGTTAGGAAACAGGTCACTTCGATTCCAGAATTACTACAGAGTGGGTTAGGGGGTAGGTTTACTGCCATAGTTCGTCTCTTATACGGAAACGTTTTCTCACTCGTTGATGTGCGCGGACCTTGCAGATCGCGAAAGAAATGGTTGTGTGTTAAATAAAATTCTTCTTGAATCCATTTAATCTTTTATCCTTTCTTCAATACCCCTGTATCTAGTCTTTTTTTTCTCACTGTAAACCCCGCATAGGAGTGGCGATCACGCCTTTCTTCGGATGAAATTATATATATATATATATATATATATATATATATATATAACATAGTGATGATCCACGTATACTGTCTTAATATGTATAGGAAAGAATATTAATAAAAAGTTTTGAATTTAAAATGTACTTTTTTGGGACAGTATTTGTTTATTTTTATTATTATTATTATTATTATTATTATTAATAATAATAATAAAAAAAATAAACAAATACTGTCCAAAAAAAAGTACATTTTTAAATTCAAAACTTTTTATTAATATTCTTTCCTATATATATATATATATATATATATATATATATATATATATATATATATTGTCATCCGCAGACAGATCTGTTTCGCTGTATCACAGCTCATCAGTACGGTTAGACTCCGATTGCTACACAACCCAGGCTCGAAACACACACACACACACACACACACACACATAGACACACACACACACACACACACACACACATATATATATAGATATCTATAGAATAGATATTTTTATTAATGCGACATATTTGTATCTCTTTAAACATTATTTTTAGCGGATATTCGTATTTGAGTAAACTGTTCATTTGTTTATTTAACTGTATATTTATTAATTTTCACCTACCGGACTGAATGTTCGATGAATCTTATTAAAGATAAAAAAATACTGTTTAATAAATAAACGAACCATCTACTTAAATACGTGTATTCAATAATTAAAAAAAAACATTGAAAAAGCAGGTTAAAAAAACGTGCTCAGAAGTGAGGACGTCATAGTGGTGCCTTAACGAAAAATCGAAGTCGACATGATTCTGCTCAGGTAAGTGACACATTTTTCCACATTAATTCTACTAACGCTCGACCTCTATCTCGATATTGAGTACTTCACGACAAAAAAAAAGAAACATACTTGCCAAAATACCTTTTTATTATTAAACAACTAAAATAACCGACAATTTTGGCACTATCAGCAAAACTATATATATATATATATATATATATAACCAGCACAAATGACGAATCTAGGGGTTATGGCTGTAAATGAACCTCAGCATTAGCCCTACGAGTTACTGGAAACCATATTCCCTCAACGTCCCCTTAAACTGAAGCCTGAAAATTTAACAATTATTATGAAGTTTTGATTATTACTCCTGCACTATATATATATATATATATATATATATTATTCAAATTGTTCGGGTTGTTGATTTATTGTAATATTCACGACGTTTTGACTTTTGTACGCTCCGATCTTCGTCACGTGATTAGAAATTTGAACGGTGCCGTTTATTTCAAACAGTTGGGTATATTGTTCTTCTTTCATGAGTCATGTCACTTCCAGATGTCAAGTTTATCTCTATTTAAGTCAACTTACTAATTTTTTTTACCACAAATACTTGTTTCAAGGTATTCAACTCAGGTATTTAGAACTGTTGTCATGTATTGGACTCATAGCCGTTTAGGTCGCTTCACCAGACTCAGCCAACGCTTTTACCCACCGGGCCATGTTCAAATACCTGGAAATCAACAGGAACAATATTTTAGGCCCTGAAAAACTGTTGCAGCAACAATACGTGCTGAATGAAGAAAACAGAGCAAGATGAAATTCGATTTTAAAATGCTTATTCGCTACTACACTTGCGCCAAATTGGTTCATCGGGCATAATGCTTTTAGGAAAAGTTTTATCTTTAAACTCCAATCAACTTATTTCATGTTTTGTTGAATTTCTTGAAGTGGCACCCGATGTGTTAACAGTTTTTTTTTTATTCTTCTCATCCGTCAATATATCATTTATTTTGTTTAAAATAAACTTTGTCTTCTCGGGAATTCTGGCTGCGGTTAATTCATCTTCTTGTGAATATAAGCGTTACAAGCCACCCGCATTCGGACCCTGCGGCATTTTAATGGTATTCCATATTTTACGATGGATATATGTTTTCTTTACTTTTTTTTTTTTTTGATTTCCCTTCCATTTTTTCCGATTAGTAAATGTAGTTTCTGTTTCGTTAGCTTCCGGCATATTATATATATATATATGGTTAAATTAAATTAAAGACAAGAGGAGAACTGTATTTTAAATCGCCTACGCGTTTCGTCCTATGATGGACATTTTCAAGGCAAAAAGACGAAATGAGCTTTATTCTAAATTACATATCTATAAACAAAGTGTTGGTAACCACAAAGACGCTCACAAATTATTTCAAAATAACAACAGAATATTTTAGTTTTTAGAATTTCTTCATGTGTTTAAACCGTTTTCTTAGAAAACTGTTTATTTTGTGTGTATGTCTGTTCTAGAATTTCTTCACGTGTAGTGCAAAGTCAAGAGATGTTAAAATGAAGGGAATTCAACCGTTTTCTTTGAAATTTTTATTATGAATGTTAGTCTGTTTTAGTATAATTTCCATAAGTAAATTTGAAAGTCACTCCATTCTCAAATTTGCATTAGAATTTCATATTAATAACAAAATTCCATTCCTTGATGTATTCATTGATTCTAGCACACATAGATTTACTACTTCTCTATATAGGAAACCAACTAGCATAAATTTGTGTCTTCTTAATTATAATAGTGAATGCCACCAACGATATAAGTTAACTGTTATAAAAAACTTAATACAACGCACACAAATGATATCTTCTTTCAAATCTATATTTTATAAAGAATTACACAACATTAAGCAAACACTTGTCAAAAATAGATTTCCTAACTCCGTTGTTGATCAACAAATTAAAATGGATCTCAACAAAGTTAACAATAGCTTTAACAATATTGATAATATTAATAATAATGGTGTACATCAAAGTAAACATAACACTATTAACTTTACTATTGCAACCAAATACATAATAATTACAAACCAGACGAAAAACCTCTCAAAAATATAATACATAGAAATGTTAAACCAGTGGATAGTAATAATCAAATTAAACTCATTATATATTATAAAAAATTCAAAACAATGGACCTCATAGTCTCTAATAACCCTACAAGCACTAAATTAAATTCTCTACAAAAAGCCAAAGTAGTGTACCAATTTACATGCCCGTTCAGAGATTGTATCTCTGGTACTAATAAAAAACCCAGTACATATATTGGTTTTACTGCAACCACGCTCTCCCGGAGACTTACAGTTCACCTTTCTGATCAAAGTACAATGAAACAACATTTCTCAGAAAAACATAAACCTGTAGGTAATATCAGACAGATTGTAGTCAACAACAGAATAATCCTTACTCATACACATAGTAAAAAGAACCTTCAGATATTGCAGACCATCTACATTAAATCCAAACAACCCACACTTAATAAAATCACCTTTAAATCTGGTCATAACACATTACATTACATTTGAATACATGGTTCTGTTGTTATTTCGCGCTATCACGCGGTGTGACGTCATAGAACCGCATTGCAAATTTGAGAACTGCGTTTGTTCTTTTTGGTAACTATTGCCGTTGCCTAGCGGAGTTTTATGTCAACACAAAATAAAATCGTCGGTGATGGTGGATGTTATTGTGTTACCGTCTTAATAAACTCTCTGAAGATGGCTCAACTGAGCCGAAAGCTTAGAACCAAATTAATAAAAAATTATCCAAATGTTGGAGAATTTTTGTCTTTATTTTCAACTGAAATTAAAGCCAAAATACGACGTATAGAACGGCTCATGATTAAACATAATAGACATTCATTGTCTCTTATATTTAACAGTATATGTTTAGAAAAAAAATATATATATATATATTAAGACGCGCTAACTCACTTGGTGGCTCCCACTATGTGGATAGGTGTCGCAGGTTCCAATTCCCGTCGAATGACATACATTTTCGTAATAATAATTTATCGTAAATAATCAGGACGGTAGAAATAAATCTATAATACTGTTTGATTATAAACAGAATATCTACTTAAATACGAGTATCGATCAAAAATAATGTTTAAACAAATCATTTCAAATTATCGGTTATTTATAACCAGTTTCGTTAACCTTCGTTAATTTCCGTAATATACACATATATATGAACTAGTGTTTCCGTCTAATATACATCTAGATACACAAGTATTTCTTCACAAATACACACATACACTACACTATAATGTACTTTAACATCCATAATATTCCTCACACATACATGTAAATGTTATCAATTGCTTCAATACACGTGACACGTATCTGACCAATAAAAATAAATCTTAAATCATAACATACAAGTAGTCTGCGTCTTGTTGTTTTTTTTTTTTCATTTCTTTCTTGATCTCTGACAAAGATTTAATAAAAATGCAACATGTTAGGTTGAGGTACGTTTCATATTTGTTCTATTTTATCATCTTGTTGGATTTCGATTCATGTATTTAATATATATGTGTGTATGCGAAGGGGTATACTGACATATAAATCTAAACTTATTTATAAATGGAACTTTATCTGTCTGTGTGTGTGTCTGTGTGTGTGCGTGTCCATTATCTATAGACTCCGAAACGGCTGAACCGATTTTCTTGAAAATTTACACAGTTGTACTATAAGCGTCTTCGAGTGTTCTTAGCTAGGTTTTGTGTGGAGGTACCTCCGATAAATATCGAAAATCGGTAATCGAAGAAAATTGGCTTATAGAAGGAATGGTTCGATTTTAATCATATGATACACTCATAGACAAAACATAAGAAACGATATTCAGAAGTTTCAAGGTTGCAGTTCTTACAATAGTGCAGAAAATTTGATATCGTTACCAGGAAATCAAAATTTGATTTACACCCATTCATTTTTCTTTTAGTCTACGATTTCGCTTTAATTGGAAACAACTATTGCGTTTTAGTCTTTCGTGCCAACGTCCAAAGAGTCTGAACTCCATGATCATGGATTAGTTTTAAAGTTTTCATTACACCCAAACAACGCCGGTTTATATATATATCAGGTGCAATATTGGGAGAAAGAAGCATGATAAAGTTGGAAAAAGTTCTCGTTTTACAAGTTTCGTCATGTATGCATTTACGTGTATACAAAGCGGAATTGTTTGTTTGAGTCACTGGGAACATAAAAATATACACAGTATATAAGACTTTTATCAGTAAAACGACTTATATTCTTAACCTGCATCGTCCTTTGACATTTCTGTACCATTTCTTTAGATATATACTCATTCAAACACTCTGTATCCACTCAAACACCCAACACTACACAGCATTGTTGAACAGAGCAGCCATTTTGGCATGAGGACGCATGCGTGCATTACATCTGGCTTTTACGTGAAAGAACAAAAATAATATACATAAAATAAAACCAAGATAATGAGCAAGACAACTTTTTAAACAGGCATAATAATGTTTTAAAGGTAACCAAAATTGGAATATTTCGTTACCATAAGACGTAAAGTTCTGTACAAATTAAAATTCTCCATTTATTTCTATAGTGCATTGACTGAGAAATTTGGCAATCATCTGTGGTATATTTGAACATACTTAAAGGAAAAATATCTTAATATTTACACATATAAAATAATCAATTTATTTAATATTCGATTATTATTTTACGTAAGGGTGTTAACATTATTTAAGGGATAGAGAGGAATCAAGGTTGTGTAGTAACTGACACTTTTCAGGCTTTAATAAGAAAATGAGGAAAAATATAATTCATAGTTTCACTTATTTATGAATAATTCTGAAGTTTATTCACGGCCTCTACATAGGGGAT
This sequence comes from Ascarosepion bandense, assembly GCA_037127315.1. Lineage (NCBI taxonomy): Eukaryota > Metazoa > Mollusca > Cephalopoda > Sepiida > Sepiidae > Ascarosepion > Ascarosepion bandense. The sequence continues at coordinate 473,039 of JBBBDQ010001555.1, read as the reverse complement.
TTGAATGTTGTTACATTTTTATGCGACTCCATCCATCATTGTGTCGGTAAAGAATGAAGAAAAGAAAAAGACTTCGCGCCATTTTTATACTGCCTTTTGGAAAGACCATTGAGCGGTAATTAACTGAAGTTACTTACTAGACAAGTGGGGGTAAATCTATATCCATGAAAATCTAGATAATACAATAATGTATCGATATTAATAAAATTCAAGTATTTAATTGTGTTGAACCAAATCTCACGTTAATAGTTACATGACACTTAACACCCTATGTTAAGGTATTTACTGGATGGCTACAAAGACACGATATCGGCTCGGAACGAGAAATCGAGGAGCCGAGTTCGAATTCCTGCTGAATTCATTGCATTCACTTACGCGCAAATACCCTTGAGAAAAGTATTAATCCGTCTATTCCTTCCAGTTATGCGTTAAATAACAGAACAGATTGGGTTCTATAGCCTTGGTCGGCAACTAGTCTACCGCAGAAAGCAATGGCAACCTACTGCGGGATATTCTCCTGCCCAGTCAGTCATGTTTCTTTCGAGACATGATCGCCCAAGCATGTTTCACGTATGGCACTTAACTGACTGACAAATACAGAGGTGTAATATCTTGTTTACAGTAAACAAATAAAAAGTCTCAATTCGAGCAACTAAAGAAAGGATTTTCATTGGAGGTGTATTTAAGGCTAGATGCTGAGGATATGAAGGATATCCAGACAGTGAAAACGAGAATGTCTTCAGGAATTCGAACAAGGAAGGAGAAAGAGAAAAGCCCTCTACCCCTTCGGGTAGAGAAAGAGAGGAATTAACGAATTCCCGTGAAACTATTGGCATAAATTGTTGAAATTTGTCAAATGTTGTGCCTTACTTTCGATGTCGAAATGCCAATCACAACAGTAAAAGATTACTTCATAAAAGTGATTTATATTGATATACAAATAGCTTTTAGATCGTCAGAAAAAAAATGATCCGTTGAAAAAAACTGGCACCAAAGACACTAATGATAGACGCAATAACCAACAAAATAATCGAAAAATTACAAGAGTACGCACCGGCGTATGCGTAGGGGAGCGGTTAAAGAAATTTTCATTTTCAGAGTCAGTCAGTCAAGTGTCATACGTGATACACGCTTTCATGTCTCAAAAGAAACATGACTGACTGGGCAGAAGGTTATCCCGCAGTAGGTTGCCATTGCTTTCTGTGGTAGATTGGTTGCCGATCAAGGCTATAGAACCCAATCTGTTCTGTTATTTAACCCATAACTGGAGGGAAGAGACGGATTAATACCTTTTCCAAGGGTATTTGCACGTAATTAAACGCAATGAATTCAACTGGAATTTGAACTCGGCGAACCGATTTCTCGTTCCGAGTCGATATCCACTGCACCACAACGCACATCCATTTTCAGAAAAACAAAAGAAAATCCATGTGGGTTGGAAAATTACCTTCAATCATGTAACTCATTAACACTAATGAAAATAATTTCTCTTTTTCAACAGTGTTTTAAGGGCAGAAATGCAAGGAACTTTGATAAACCTAATGTTAGACAAATATGTTAAGCCAATATTTCATATATGGAGTTTGATTCATAGTTGAATTTTCGATTCGTATAAAATTGTCTATAGTACAGAAATATTGGCTTTACATTTTGTAGAAATATTGCCATTATACATGAAAAAATTTCTATTTTATATGAATACTAGCTAATGAAAATTGAGATAAAGCAGAATTGAGGTCCTGTATCATTACGATCAAACGAAGCGGAATATATATATATATATTTTTTAATTGTTTCACTCCAAGCAAGGCAGTACCGCCACTGGTGTGCAGAATGTTCCAGTGAGCAAAAACAAAACAAGGTGCAGGGGATGTAGAAGAATAGAAAAATGTAGGATAATAGAAAAATTGGAATCATCGAGATAGAAGATAGCAACTGACGTTGCATTTAAAAATTTTAAAGATCGTAGTTATCAGGGAAGCAATGATACAGAAGGAAGTTCCACAAACGGGAAGTGCGAAAAAAGAAACTATTAGAGTAGAAGAGATTGTTACATTTAACTATTTCGACGGTAAAACGTGGAACCTTGATGCCAGTCAAGTAGCACACGTAAATACACGTGGTCGGGCACCAGGCAAAGAAGCTCATCAGAGCAGTTGCCATAGAAATACTTGTAGAAAAGACAGAGGGAAGCCACATCACATCAGTGTGAAGTGGCTAAAGGTGAGTTGCCAAGTCAGAATTGATTACATTGCAGATATTCCTTTGTATTTTGTCGAGAAGCACAAGATGAAAAGAAGGAAGCCTCGACAAATAATATTCAGTGCACGCATGTGCGTTGTGGTGTCGTGGATATCCGTTTGGAACGAGAAATCTGAGAACCGAGTTTAAATTCCAGATGAATTCCTTGCATTCACTTACGCGTAAATACGCTTGGGAAAGGTATTAATGTCTCTTCCCTCCAGCTATGGGTCAAATGACAGGACAGATTGGGTTCTATAACCTTGGTTGGCAACCAGTCTACCGCAGAAAGTAATGGCAACCTACTGAGGGAAAATCTTCTAACCAGTCAGTCATGTCTCTTTCGAGACATGATCGCCCAAGCGTGTATAACGTATGGCATTTAACTGAGTGATTTGGTTCTATAACCTTGGTTGCCAACTAGTCTACCGCAGAAAATAATAGCAACCTACTGCGGGATAATCTTCTACCCAGTCAGCCATGTCACTTTCGAGACATGATCGCCCAAGCGTGTATAACGTATGGCACTTAACTGACTGTTTTAGGGAAAATATGAAATTCTGTGCGCAGACGAATAGTTGACGAATAGTAGTTTATAAATGTGCAAAATAAATTCTGACAAAAAAACTTACTTACACGGCACTGTGATCCAACCTTCTTAGCGGTAGATGTGGCTGTACATTCGATGTATTCGTTCCATTTAATGTCATTTGAGGGATTAATGCCAAGGTGGCATAGTGTGTTGCTCTGTATGAGACTAGTGTCATCCATACTGATGGCAGGTAGTTTCTCTACGCCGATCATTCAAATCACAAACATGATGGTAGGGTTACGTACTGAAATATGAATCATAAGTGTTGCAAAAATGTCGATGTAAAAAATTTACTGGACATTATTTATGCAAAAATGCTGTAGATAAGGCTTTATCGTTATTCACAGTCAGTCTAATGTTTTCACCGTCGTTGTTTTCGGCAATTGTACCCTCCTACTTACTTCGGTGTCTGTCGATCCGAGTAACCTAAATCTTTTATTTAATCTACGGTGGTAGATTGTTCTCGTTCTACTGTCCATGTTCAATTCCAAATACCATGAAGTTTACCTGGATCGACGACCATCTGAAGAATGTCAGTGGGTGCAACGGCTGAAACTTTGTGATAACATTAAAGATGAGAACATTAATCCGAATGCAAATAATGTAAATAAATTGAAATAGCTGAGACCACACGCCTCGAAATAGCAGTTCGACCTGCGGAATTACTCATGTCAACTTTGGTACCCAAGGCACTAATAACCGTCGAAGTAACTAAAAATCTACAAGCAGTCGAGATTGGTGATATGTGTGAGTGTGATGTTCAAGTATAAATTTCAGATAAAAAACTGAAAACCGTAAAGATCGAAGAATTACCTTCAATCATGGAATCTATTAACACTAAAGGAACTGGTTACCCGCTATCAAGGGTAAAAATTCAAAGAACATTGACACATGTAATGTTAGATACTTCTTTAAAACGAATTCGCTTATATATGTTATATATCGCCGTATGACGACAAAACACGCATATATATAAAAATATAACTTATATTTTTATTAATGACGATGGACCATGTAGAATAGGGAACAGAGAATTGAGAGAGCGCGCTTCTAATGGGTTGACGGGAGTGTAGTCTTATCTGTTGTGTCTCTCTTCACCGGCCGATCTCTGTTGCTCCTCTACTACTACTCTGGCGAATCCGTGTGCCGAGGTCTTTTTATAATCTTCCAGAACCGGGACTTTTTCTTCCGGTTTTGCCTCGCCCACGCACGCCCACGTAATTCTCAGAGACACCTGTTCTGTTTGCCTCTGTAGTTATTTCCGCTGCTGCCGGAAATAAGGTCAAAATGACATCCGCTCATTTCAACGACCGGAAACACCCTCGCTTGCATCAGCCTTCCTCGGGTGGGGCCAGATTGTTATATTACATATATATATATATAACCACAATCCCATATACATATGTTTTCTAAAAATCTGGATCTATTCTTTTTTCAGCTACTGAGTTGATTCAAAGAAAGTTTTTTCTCAGTGTAAAATTGCCTCTATCCCAATAATGGTGTCGTTGCTTTCTGCACTCTTTAAATTTAAATCTTTCATCCAGGCTAATGAGGACGATTACAGAACCGAAAATCGGTAAACTAATAAATAAAAGACGTCGAAGGAAAATGAAAGAAGCAGACGATATTATAAGATATACACTATCAGAGCAACGTTTTCGTTTCATTTTCAGTTTTATTAAGTGTCCGTTTATCGTTGGACGATTGTTCATATCAGCAAACAATAGGAAGCAAAGATTGCTGAAGCAAATGGTTTCTTGTTCTAGTTACCGGATGCCCGTTCTTTATATCCGGTCCTTTTTATATGAAAATTCCTCACATGACAATCCTAGATATGACAATTTTGGATATAACAACTCCCAATGCGTGAAGATGAGAGACATAAAAATGACTCAAAAATTATTATTAAGCAGACAGTAAATATAATGTATCACACACATTTAAGCATCTTTGGTAAATAATGGCTGGTTTGCAGCCACTGAATTGAACTCTTAGAATGTTTTTAGTCCGAATGAATTCAATATAGCATAGAAATGACGGGTTTGATTTCTTTACTTCTTAAATTCTTCCGACTGAAATTTTGCTTTGAAACATTAAAAATATCAACGCGTAACCAGGATATTGCAACAGACAAAAGAGAAAAATTAACCCTTTCACATATTACAGCAATTTTGTCTGCCTTTACTGACCTGTTTTAAGAAAAATATAATATATTCCATTTACTGGAAATAAATTACTATAAAGATGCTGATGACAATTTTTTGTTTATGCCACCATTTTCATTTTGGTTGGATACATTGAAGTACAAACAAAGTTAAATCCTTGTTGCAGTCGCCTGCTGAAGCACATTTGTATTTTTTCAATATTCACAGATCACCACCTGTGATTTCTAATACTCGGTTACAGTTTCTGGTAGAGAGCTTAAAATTTGTCGTCATCAGTTGACCAAAGCCAGTAGGTTCAGATCCTCTGTCACAATCACCAGTGCCTTTGTGCAAAAGACGACTATCGAGTGACCCAGGTCTAGTTCGTAAACCCAATTTATTTCCCTCACAGAGCTTGTGTCAAAGAGTTGTATGGTTTTCAGGTGCTTGCAGTTTGGTCTCACAAACTGAAATATTCTTAACCGTTTGTGTTATTATGAAGACGTCGCTTCCTCGACAAGTTCACTAGGACGAAATTCGAACTTGGGTTTCATGGTTGGAAAGCTAATGAGCTGATTGCGTATGCCATTGATAATGTTACATGAAAGCAAAAAGGGTCAAGAAGACATCAGACAATGTATGTTCAAATATTTCTCCAAAAGCAGAGAAATGATCTGGACAGAATTTTTTTTTATTAAATTTCAAAGAAAAAACTTATCTAGATTTTCAACAAAATATTCATAAATGAAAAATGACTTCCAACTACACAATATATATATATATATATATATATATATATATATATATATATATATATATAAAACACAATTCACCAGACCCAACACATTGTAAAAGAAAATCAATAATCAATTAGAAACGAATAACCACAATATAAATTACTCAAAGCTCTCACCAAAAAACGCTAACAAAACGCACACACACGTAAAATTAGCACATACACATACAACAATATATATATATATATATATATATATATATATATATATATATATAATAAATTAATAAGAACAGTAAAAAATGAAAATATAACGATCTAATTGCAAAAAAAATGCACTTAAGCAATCTCTCACAAAAATGCACCGATTCGCATTAAAAATAATTAAATTATGAAATTAATACCCATGCTGATATTTTTGTGAGCACATGTAGGTAAAGACATACTCGAACGAAAACACTCAGTCAGACGTGTGCGCACGGGTACCCGACCGCACACATATACACGCATGTAACACACACACACACTCACACACACACAGTTTCAACCGCCACCCTTAAAACCAGGCGGTCAACACACCACAGAATAATAAATCACCGAAAAACTATCAGCAGAGTTCCAGAAGACAACCGAAGAAAGTAGAAAAAGAAAAAAAAAAGAAATAAGAAAGAGGAAAGAAGATAACCTGATAAGATGACATTCATTAAGAAAAAATCATTTAATTAACAGATTTACACACAAGTGTAATAAAAAACACAAGTTTCGAATATATATAAACACACAAATCTTGAACAAAATATCAGCAGAAAAACCGGACAAGCCCTGGTGAGGGAGAGAACTCTTATACATTCACGAAATATCGCAAGTGAAACCGATCAGTTAAATGAACGTTTCTCCATATTAATTATATATATATATATATTGTTGGAGCGCTCTCCACCTTCGATCTACTAATAAACTATTCCAATCACTACATAAAGTGGTAGTGGAAAGACCTCAATAGAGGAATCGAGTAACCAGTCTCGATAACAAGTCAGTCGAGTATTTCCGGTAGTGAACCGGAAGTGTGCTATTCTCAGACTCTATGTTTTATGACGATACGTGTTACTAAACCCTTGTTCCTGTACACTACTAACAACTCTTTTGTAAATACTATTTTCCGGTAATATATTCCATTTACTATATTTCCGTTGTTTGTAATTATTTACTCAACCATTTCTGTTACACACAACATAACATATATATATATGTGTGTGTATGTGTGTGTGTTAGCGCGAGTGGAATAACTTGTGAGTTAAACTCACTCACACCCTGTTATGCATTTCAATATCGAACTGTAAGGAATGTACATTGTGTTCCACAAAACTTGCAAATGAGAAGAATAATACTACTTGGAATATCCGAATTCGGGATCGTGTCTTTTATGTCATGTCACATCCAAATATCTGGCGTGATATCAGTCACGCAATTACCGATACATTTTATAACAGTTTTATCACATTCACTGCGAATGGCGTAAATTAACAAAACTCCATGAGAATCATAAATTTAATATGATTTATGAGAATTCAGTCCTGTCTATGAAACCATGTATCTAATTGGCACTTCTTCCACCAATCAATCTCTACCTAGAAAGTTATTTAGTCTGAAAAAGTGATTTAATTTTCTTTTTTTTTTTTCTTTTTTTTTTTTCTTTTTTTTTTTTTCACTTTACTCTCAAATTAGTGGAGCGGATCATTAATGATGAAAAGCTTTGCGAATATCTGTCTGAAAGCAATCAGTCAATTGAGGATTTTCATCAGGGGACGAAGCAAAATTTACTAAGTGGGTGACTACCAATGATCTATCGAATAACAAACAGAAGCTCCTAGTAATTCACTAGGAGAGTTCTCATTCATCGGACGACAAACAGTTTCTTGCGAGGTGGAGATTTCATGTCTGAAAATAAAGAAATTAATCTTTATAATGTTTCAGGGAATTATAACAGTCGTGGGGTAATCTTGGAAATTACCTACCAAGCAAATGCATTTTTCTATATAAATACTAGATTGTTGGGAATATAATGACCGATTTTCGAATAAACCTTTTAGTTGTGTTCTAATATATTATTATAATAGTTACCCAAAAGTATGTTCCTCATCCCTAATGATGAAAGTTTCTTCTTTGCTCCTTTTATATCAATTCCGTTCAGAAATTTTGTTCTCAAATGCATGACACAACCTGTGTATATACTGAAAAATAATATCGCGGTGTTGGAAATCAGGGAGCCGAGTTCAAATTCCAGTTGAATATCTTGCATTTACTTACGCGAAAGATATTAATCCATCTCTTCCCCCAGTTATGGATTAAATAACAGAACAGATTGAGTTCTATAACATTGGCTGGTGACCAATCTACCGCAGAAAGTAATGGCAACCTACAGCGGGATAATCTTCTGTCCATTCAGTCATGTCACATTCGAGACATGATCGTCAAGCGTGTATCTCGTATGGCACTGGCTGAATCGAGTATATAATTGTAATAAGAGCACAAAAATATATAATTAATCATTTCTAATGATTCAATTGTCCTCTATGTTTATTTTGTATCAGTTCCTTCAGAAATTTTGTTCTCTAATACATGACGCAGCCTGTATATACACTGAAAAATAGTAATAGGTTGGTCGGAAAATAATATCTGATTTTCGAATAAATCTTTTGTGCTCTATAATTATAATTCAGTTAAGTGCCATACGGGAAACACGCTTGGGCGATCATGTCTCGAAAGAGACATGACTGACTGGGCAGAAGATTATCACGCAGTAGGTTGCCATTGCTTTCTGCGGTAGACTGGTTGCCTGCCAAGGCTATAGAACCCAATCTGTCCTGTTATTTAACCCATAACTGGAAGGAAGAGACGCATTAATACCTTTCCCAATGGTGCTTGCGCGTAAATGAATGCAATGAATTCAACTGGAATTCGAACTCGGCTCTCCGATTTCTCGTTCTGAGCCGATATCCACTGGACCACCACGCAAATAGTTGTACAAAATTTCTGGTTGTAGATTTCCTTGTTAACATTTTACTAAAAACCTCTACATTGCACACATTTTCTGTCCATGGTATCATGCTGTTGGGAAAATAATGTCCAATTTTAGAATAAAACTTAAGTGTTCTAATATATTATTATAAGAGCTGCAAAAAATATGTTACTCATTCCTAATGATTAAAGGGACCTCTTTGCTTATTTTATGTCAATCGCCTTCAGAAATGTTGTTCTCAAGTACGTGACGCAGCCTGTGTATACACTAAAATATAGTAGGAGGTTGTTCGAAAAATAATGGCCGATTTTGGAATAAAACGTTTAATTGTGTTATAATATATTACTATAATAGTTGTAGAAAAATATGTTCCCTATTCTTAATAATTCAATTGTCCTCTATGATTATTTTGTATCAATCTCCTTCAGAAATTTTTTTCTCAAATACATGACGCTGCCTGTGTATGCATTAAAAAAATAGTAATATTTTGGTCGGAAAACAATGTCCGATTTTAGAATAAACCTTTTGTGTTCTCATATAGTATTATAATAGTTGTACAAAAATATGTTCCTCATTCTTAAAGAGTAAATTTCCTCTATTTTCACCTTATATAAATTTCTTTCAGACATTTTGTTCTCAAATACATGACGCAGCCTGTGTATACACTGAAAAATAGAAATAGGTTGGCCGGAAAATAATGTCCGATTATCGAGTAAACATTTTGTGTTCTAATATATTGTTTTAAACGCTTTCTCCACCATAGAATTTCCACGATAGAATGAGAACTCGCACGATTTAAAAGTTTAAGTCAGTATGTGCTTTCATGAGTCGATGCATATCCACCTGTTAAGAAAATGGGTAATTTTATTCTTTAGACTGGTTGCCAGCCAAGGATACAGAAACTAATTTGTTTTAATGTTATCCATAGCTGAGAAATTATTATAATAGCTGCATAAAAAATACATTATTCATTGGAGTACTGCTGCCATTTATGGTCAGGTGCCCCTGCCGTTCTCCTCAGTGTTCTTGACAAGCTCCAAAGGAGAGTCTGTCATGTGATAGGTACTGATCTGGCGACTCGACTGCAGCCACTTTCCCATCGTCGAAATGTGGCCTCCCTCTGTCTCTTCTATAAATACTTTCATGGCTTCTGCTCGGATGAGCTTAAGTCACTGATGCCTCCTCAACAGGTGTTTACCTGTGCAACCAGACTGGCAACTGGGTCCCATCCATTCACAGTCAGGTTAGCCAAATGCAGACGACAATTCTACTCCTGCAGCTTCCTCTCTCGCACTTCCCGCCTGTGGAACTCACTCCCGTATTCTTGCTTTCCTGACGGCTACAACCTCCAGAAATTTAAATGCAAAGTTAATACTCATCTACTAACCACTGGCCTCTAGCTCTCTCCCCTCCCCTGTATAACCTTCCCTTTCTCTCCTCCTATGTATCTGTCATCGCACCTTCTTTCTCAGCTTTCTATTGTTCCTTTCTAACTAGCTTGTACTCCTCACTCTTTTCTAATTAATCTTTTTACATTTATGTAACCCCCTGCACATCAGTGGCGTTTCCGCCTTGCTCGGGGTGAAATGATTAAAAAAAAAAAACATTCCTAATAATTTGAAGCGCTCTCTTGGTTAATTTCATGTCAATCATTTTCAGAATTTAAATTAAAACATTATATACCACTCAAACTGAAACTTAAAAAAAAGAAGAAAGATGCGATTACCTTTTTGCATGGGTTCAAGTCTGGTCGTAATGCTTCTCAAAATGCAATCAACATAGATGAACTTCAGAAAGAGTGCCGTGTTGTCAGATCGCAAAACGATCATTCAACACGGAATAATAATATCAACCACGCTGAGGTGTTGTGTTCGGTACATAACAAATACCACTACTCTACATCGGACGTTAGTCCACATACATTTACGATAAATTTTGTTATGAACATTTGTGTCATTCGGCAGGATTCGAACCTGCAACCTCCATCAACAAAATTTATCGTAAATAATCAGGCAGATAGAAATATACTGTTTGATTAAAAACAGAATATCTACTCAAAACGAGTATCGATTAAAAATAATGTTCAAACAAATAATTTCAATATGTCAATTGTTAAACCATTTCGTTAATCTTCCGGATTTTCCGTAACATTGTCTGTTTATATATATATATATATATATATATATATATATATATATAATGTTTCGTTGAATATGACCAAGAAAATTAATGAATATTTTTATATACAGGGCCTCACTCACTGCGTGATGTCACCGGTAATTTGTTTTATATAGAATTTTTATGTTTTCGACTAAAATTTTCATCAAAAGATCTTGTAAATTTTGGATTGCTAGATGCTTTTATGACACGTTGATCTGATAATTGATACTTAAGGCGTCTTCTAAAGAAGCTAGTAGTATGTCCGACAAAGGTAAATAATTTATAAGAAACTTGATCTCGCAGTGAAATTGATACATTATATTGGTCATTACCGGAAACCTCGTACTCTAAGAGAGGCCCTGTCTACAAAACATCTCATTTCCACAATCAACCTCACCTTATTGTTAAAGAATGTGAAGGCCAGAGACTTAATGGTCAGAATTTAGCCGGAGTGTCTTGTGGGTGTACAAGTCAAATAACTTACCTTTCAACATGGCTGTCTTCTTTTTCTCCTTGACATGGTGAATATTGTAATTTACTAAGCGCAGCTTAGATGTGGCACAAGGCCGAAAGTATGGGGCACCCAGTGAGGATCTAATTCACTACTGAATTGCAATAATTCTAGCGAGACAAGCTTGCTAACCATTGCACCACCTCGAGGTGCTCAATTGTAATTTACTAAGCGCAGCTTAGATGTGGCACAAGGCCGAAAGTATGGGGTACCCAGTGAGGATCGAACTCACTACTTAATTGCAATAGTTCTAGCGAGACAAGCTTGATAACCATTACACCACCTCGAGGTGCTCTAATTTACTAAGCGCAGCTTAGATGTGGCACAAGGCCGAAAGTATGGGGCACCCAGTGAGGATCGAACTCACTACTGAATTGCAATAGTTCTAGCGAGACAAGCTTGCTAACCATTGCACCACCTCGAGGTGCTCAATTGTAATTTACTAAGCGCAGCTTAGATGTGGCACAAGGCCGAAAGTATGGGGTACCCAGTGAGGATCGAACTCACTACTTAATTGCAATAGTTCTAGCGAGACAAGCTTGATAACCATTACACCACCTCGAGGTGCTCTAATTTACTAAGCGCAGCTTAGATGTGGCACAAGGCCGAAAGTATGGGGCACCCAGTGAGGATCGAACTCACTACTTAATTGCAATAGTTCTAGCGAGGCAAGCTTGCTAACCATTACACCACCTCGAGGTGCCCGACATGGTGAATATTCAAGAATGTGGATATTGTGCTCAATATTTATGGAGCTCAATATACACACTGGAATTATCAGTGAATCAATGCTTACAGTATAGACTTGCCTGTAACAGAATGGAATCTCCCAGGTTATTATTTAAACCACCTACCAATTTGCCCTGGTGGATTTTTGGTCAGTTAGATCAATTTCTATTCTAGTTGATTACTGCCTGGTTGTTCCATAATATCTTTACAGTGGGTGTAGTATTCTGAGAACGATATCTTGCCATTGTCTGGGTTTTGGGATATAAGTTCAAAACAGGCGAATTCAGAAAAAAGTCGCAAGAATTTTGAAGCGTCGATACGCTTCCCACATACCGGTTGGTGACCGGGTGTGATCACCAGCGGGGGACACTGAGCCAACATCATCCACCTGATCAGGCCCTGCAAATACGTTATCCGCTGCCTTCCTCTGTCTCTTTTTCCTTCTATCTGGCCTGTCAGTATCAGGTTTTCCAAGCCCTCCTTCCTCATTGCATGTCCCAGGAACTTCAGTTGTCTCTTCCTAATGCTCAGTATTAATTTCCTTTTTGTTACCATTCTTTCCAACACCTCATCGTTGCTTGCATGCTCAGTCCACGATATCCGCAGCATCCTTCTGTAGAACCACATTTCAAGTTTTGTCCTCATTTTTCGATGATATTGTCCAGCATTCACTGCCGTATTGAAGAACTGACATCCAACACTCTTTTCTTTGTTTCTAGTGAAACTTTCCTGTGTGTTAGTACTTTACTCAGCGTCGTTTGCCATGCCAATTCGCCTTCGGATCTCTGTGTTGTACTTTCCATCTCCTGTTAAAAACACCAAAGAACAAAACTCCTTGAAAAGGGCTAAAGAAGTGTCGAAATGTGCTTGATATAATGGACTATGCAGACATACTTACTCATGGACTATGCAGACATACTTACTCACACGAAACGGAAAAATATAAGACTGCTGAAAAAAAACTAAATGAAAAATTAATGCAGATAGATTATTAATTGATTCATTGATTTGTTCTCTTTTTTACGGTTTATCACCCTATTGCAGAAAATAGTTTTAGATTGTAGGATATTTGGGTGTGGAGATAATGTTGATTTACAACTGCTAATTAACCCATAACTAGGGAGAGAGGAGGTCGATACATGATTTTCCCATGGATATTTGCGCGTAAGTGGATATAATCAAACCGACTGGAATTGAAAATCGGCTATTTGATTTCTCATACTGACCCGTTTTGCATTAAGTCACCCTCACATTCACACTTACTGTATATTTTGACCAGCTGTCACTCATCTAGAAACAGGTCAGATATGATGTTGCTTAACTTCAATGCTCGTATGCAAACAATGCTTCGATGAGATACGTCCGCAAGCGATAGACAGTTCAAGATATTCATATAAATATTTAATGGATGCACGAATATACAAAACCGACATCACGAGCTCCCTCACATCTATTTCTCTCTCACTCTCCTTATATATATATATATTTGGGCAGCATTCTTTCTTTTAAATTTTCATTAAAAAAGACAAACAAGGTAGATTTTATTAAATTTTAATTTTATTTTTCCAGTATTCTTACATGTTTTCTTTTTACGTGTAAGAAATGAAAAATGTTCCATAATTATTAACGTCGCAAGCACTTTCAGTTACTTCATTAGCCGTTCTCAAGGATGTTATGTTTCCGATGTTGTCAATATGGAACATTTTTATACCTTTATACACAGTAAAAAAAGAAACATGCAAGAATAATAGAAAAATTAAATAAAGACAAATTGTAATATATTCCTTATTGGTCGATTTTAACGAACCACACACGCACACACACACACACACACACACACACACACACACACACACACACACACACACACACACGCACGCACACACACATATATATAAGACGTTGTATATATGTATATATATATATATATATATATATATATATATATATATGTAAATTAATTCACAAAATATTTAAAAGTTTGTATTATATATATATATATATATATATATATTGAGCACTTTTTAATACAACTGTGGACTGCTCTAGTTTAATTCTGACCACTAACTAGTTAATAATTATATATATATATATATATGACTACCAGTTAGGAAAGCTCTTGCTGCATCTTTGCTCTTTAACACCGCCTTCTCATTTGGGGAGGGGAACAATTATGTCGTCCAGCAGTCAAGAATATATATATATTCTTTATATTATTATTAACAACATTGTGTATATATATATATATATATATATATATATGTGTGTGTGTGTGTGTGTGTGTGTGTGTGTGTGTGTGTATATTCGCTCCTGTTTCGATTATTGGTGGTGAATAATCTGTGAGGAAACAGTTAATAATCCTCTCAAATATTTTGCAGTCATTTTTGACGGCAGGGGTACACTCGTATATATATATATATATATATATATATATATATATATATAAGTTTCCAACTTGAAGTAATCGTAATATTAGCTCAATGCCAATGCTTGATAATAAGTAAGCAACAATGCAAAGGAAGGAAATAAATATAAGTAGAAAGATGTTGAAAATATATATTGAATCGAGGTGTTCCTTGGTGTAAAAAGAAGGAAATAAAAAAGAAGATATCTTTAGAGAAAGAGAGCGTTCATTCCATTATCTCTGATCGAGCCTCTCCGATGTTTCTATTTCGGAATTGGTTCGCACATTCTGTTAATGCCGATTGCCGTTTTTGGTTGTTCGGTTTCTGGAAAGCTAGAAAAAATAGTTTGGTAAGAAAAAGCATCGTGCTTCGAATGAGAACAAATAACCACAGCATGAAAATGATCAAAAAATAAAATAAAATAAAACAAGAGAAAAACAAATATATTTCACAAAATGACAATGATGTATTCTATTCAAAATTATTTAACTCACAACAAATGGTTTCTCTTGCCCCCTTTTCCTAGACTATCTTTCACTCTCACTTCTACGCGCCCAATCTCTCCACACACACACACATATATATATATATCCATTCAATATATTTCCAATATATATATATATATATATATATATATATATACATTTTTTCTGAATATATACTGTTAAATATAGCAGACAATGAATATATAGATATATATATTTGGAATATATATATATATAAAATTCATATACACACAAATACACACACACAAATGCATATATATATATATGTGTGTGTGTGTGTGTGTGTTTGTGTGTATGTGTGTGTGTGTGTATAATATTTGTGTGTTTGTCTGCGAGTACGTGTGTAGCAAATGTGTATATACCCGCTTTATACAGAAAGTATTCAACAATAAACGCAAGAACCAGTAACGCGACCTTAATGGAAATTGCAGAGAAACAAAACAGATTTGACTACTAATTCGGGAATATTCTGTTGTTTGTTGTTAGTTAATTAAAC